>JAOEHQ010046614.1:0-11405 GCA_025447715.1 Asclepias incarnata
GAATAAAGAAAATGGATTGTGTAGACAAATGATTGAAACTAGGAAATCAATTACGAAAATCCTTTGAAATCCGTATGACTGTTGTGATGAAATTCCAATGGAGAATCCTTCGAAATGTGTTTTGGCGGCTGGACAAAAAGTGGGAACCCTCACAAATGTTTTCTCTTCTTCAATTTATAACTAGCCCCAATTCTTCTTTTCCCCGTACACTCGATGCGTCGTCGCATCGTGTCCCAAATCTGGACTTCCCTTCTTTAGCACGTCGCATTGCCCAATTTGGCTCCACATAACTCGACGGGTTGACTTGAACTCGTCGCATTGAACCTTTTTCCTGCTTTAATACTTAACACTTTTGCCAACGCTCCAACCATAACTTCATTTGACCTCAAAATGTCATTTTTTCCATGAAATTTATGCCTGATACTTGTTAGCGACCTGAAAACACTAACACACACCATAAACGCACCAAATGTATACTAAAGGACCACGAATAACTCACAAAAGGTTAAATAATGATGTGGGGAATATATATATAAAATGAGACACATCAGATGCAGGCCAGATGTTCTGAGGAGGATGCGGACAGAGGATCATGGCGATTTATCCGAGTGCTCCTGGTGGTGGCGATATGCCAAGTACCTAGTCAGTTCCTGTTGGTACTAGTGGAGCGACTCAGGGGGAGTCATAGAGACAAACTGATGAAGCTGAGGCTTTTGCTGATGATTCTGATGAAGGCAATGATGAATATGTGATTCAGAATGCAAGAATTACAGCTCAGAGGATGGATAATGAACGTGTGATTAGTTTGGAGTGTTATCTTAGTGGTGATACATGGAAGAAGGCTTCGACTAGTGCTTCAAGTTCAAGAAATCCAAGTTCAGTATCTGAGACATGGTTTAGAAGGATTCCAGATAAGATAGATGTTGCATTCAAGAAAGATAACCGTTTGTCTAGATCTGGTACACTGAAGAAGGGAATTATCAGTAGGTTATTTTACAGTGAGTTGCATTTATTTGTATTGAAAAGATTTGATGGACTGCAATATCTGGAGAAAAAGCTTGATGCTCTTAACTATATTCCTTTGTGTAAGCTTAAGAAGTTGGCTAGGAAACCGTTGATACAGTACGGAAAAGAAGATCTGCATGCTGCTAATATAGCTTTACACTTGAGAAGAGAAGTGCTGAAAAAGGAATTCAAAAAATCTGCACCAAAGAATAAAGGCAAGTATAAGGAAAGCCAGTCCAAGATTGATCTAATTACTGGAAGGAAGCGAGGACGGGTTATATACAAGCCGGTAATGTGCAAAGAGGTGGTTCCAATGAAGATACCTTCTCAGACTGCTCTGGAGAAGCTCGACTGGTGGTATGTCGATGATAAGACAGGAGAAGCTATTATGATGGACATGAGGGATAATGAGCTGATGAGAGTCTACGATCCGATGCATCTAATCAATCTTCCAAGAGAGCATTTAGAGATGCTGAATGAAGTTGAGATTCTTCGAAAGGGAGATGATTGGAAAGATGTTGCAGACACATATCAGAATGTGGTTGCTGTGTGTGTTCGTGAAGGAGTGTATGCTGGTTGTGAATGGATGAAGGCAAATGCTTGAAGCTCGAGACTATTTTTGAACATTCTAGATGCTGCAGTCAAGGGGGAATCTGTTAGTGCACGTTTCTATAATAACAGAATTCTAGAAGTCTTAGTCAGTTTAGTGTCATTATGATTCATTGTCTTTATAAGTTTGTAATTAGTTTTCAACCAAATCTGAAGTTTCAGATTCAATTGAAACTGAAATGGACTGGACCAAAGTTATTAGATTATCTTTGGTTGGGCCCATTAAGTTATGTATATAAACTCAATTAGGTTTGGAATTGAGTTTAAGTTTTCATTTCATTAGTTTCTTATAGCAATAGGTTGTTGGTTGATTGTAAAACTATTATAATCAATATACAACTAGTTTATTGTGATCTCGCGTGTGTTTAATCATTCTTATTGTCGTGTTTGTGTGATTAACGGATTCCGCACGTTAATCTTCATATCAACAGCCTTGTAGATCCTGTTCTAAGGACTTACAGCCCCTAATGTGATAAAGTGGATTAAAGTAGATAAAGTGGATTTATGTCGACACTAATAAGTGTGCAAAGTCTCGAGCACCAAAGTGAAAAAGAGTTAAGCTTCACCCACATTTAGTCTATTTAGGCTAATGTGCAAAGTGGATCACTCGGGGGCAATGTACATGCTTTCGTGTGACACAGCCTAAAGTATTAGAGTATTTCCGGGTGGCGTGGTTTACCATTAGTGTGCAACGGATTACTCCTGGATATGGTTATCCGTAATGACAACGCTGGACCACCGAAAGGTTTACCTATCAAGTCGGGTGTGAGGTTCCCTGTGAGGTCTTATGATCGCCTACACACAACTTTTAAAGTAGTGAATAATTGGCATAACCTAAACTGGATCAGAGTGGATAAAGTGTATTAATGTAGACCAAAGTTGATAAAGTGGATTTAAGTAGTTCAAAGTCGACAAAGCGGGTTATTGAGGATTGCTAGGCACATTATAGGAGTGATGAATCTTTATGTGTGTGATTATGTGTATATATATGTTGTGCCTATATGTATGCGTGAGATGATTTCTTATCAAACATTTTAATTGGTAATCCTCAGTCTTAAAAAGCTGACACTTGTTTTGTGGAAATGTGTTGTGCCCTTAGGTTAGGTGTTGATTGGAGAACTTGGTAGTTTGTTCGTGAGGCGGGTAGCTATTTGAGAGCTAGTGGATGCTTGGCTTTAGTTACTCATAGTTGCTTTTATTTAAGTAGACTTATTTATTTAGCCGTTTGACATTTGTTATGTTGATGGTGGATTTCATTTGGATTATTGTGATGATACTATGTCGGTAACACCTTTATGAGACATTTATTAAGTTTTATGATTACATTAGAAATCAATTGGGATTTTAAAAGTCGCTTCCGCATTTTATTTAACAGAGTTATGTTTTAAGTTGGAAAAAAAAATTGAAATCCACATTTTTATAAAGTAGGGTGTTACAAAAAGCCACAAACTCTGTGATCAGACTGGTTACGCAGACAATGTACCATTTATGGAGTTTGAGAGAGGGAGAACCAAGTTGTAGTAGCTGCCATTTAATCTGTACCAAACATAATAAACCTGGGAGTGTAATGCATAAAAAACTGGCTGGTAATGTGGGCAAGATGCTTAGAGCTTTTTCAGTTCTTCTACTGATTCTGGCGGTCCAGCTTCCGGATCATCTTCTTCTACTACCACAGCAGCAGCTTCTTCTACTTGAATCCCTTGATCGGCGGCGGGAAAGAGATTGTAAAGCGTAAATGAATCCAAAGACTATGCGAAAGAATGAGGAGGTGGTGGCATCGTTGTTCACCATCGCCTGGTGGGTAGGAAGGAGTAGTGATTCATATTTTTTTTGAAAAGAGGATGCTTGTGTGATTGCTGTAGAAATAAATGCTATTGTATTGTAATTAATATCCCCTAAGATAGGGTTGGTCAAATGGTGACACTTTGTGGTCAAAAATCTTTAGTTAGAAAATGTCAAGAAACCATCACCAAATGGTATAGTGGCAAGGAGACTTCTTTCCTCACAAGAGGTTAGGGGTTCGAGTCCTACCCTAGGCATATTTGGGGTGGTCACATGTATTTAATTTCCATCTATGGTGGGCCTGTGTGAGTTTTCCTCTCCAGATCTCTGGGTGATAGGGGTTTCTCATCGAGGGGTTTAAATTGGGGGCGAAGGGACTCTCTAGCGCGGATCCGGTTAAGACAACGTATGCTAGATCTCCCGATATTCGTGAGTAATCCACACCTTTAAAAAAAAACAGAAAAAAAAAAGAGATTTTCAAGGAGCATTTCCATTTTATTTTGTTAATTATTAAATTAATTTTATAAAATTACATACTATCCCTAAACATAAAAGTTCTCATGGTTCTTGACAAATATGTGGTTTTTATTTTAACTTTTTAGTATATATATATATATGTGTGTGTGATTATTAATTAAACATATGATGGAATTTGGTATTTATTTATTAGTTCATCATGCGTTATAATCCTCTTATGCGAAATGAATAATGTATATTGCTTTAGCAACGTACATTACTTACTCGTACGTATGTTATTTTCTTCGAAAAGCTAATGACCATGATTTAATTTGTCTACATGCATGAATTTACTATAGTAAGACTTTTAGTTAGTTAGTATTTGTAAGACTTTAATATTGTAATCGTGTTGGTCCATTTTCATTAATAAGTGGTATCTATCTATCTATTTATTTATCTATACTACTATATAAAATATCAACCCTCATTTTTTCTTAACTATATAAAGCATCAACCCCCTCTCTCTCCTTTCTCAAATTATAACTTTGAACTAACCAAAATACCCCTTTTTTATTTATTGTTTTAAAATCTCCACTTAATATACCTATAATACACTTAATAAAATTAATTTACAACATTTATCCTTAACTTCTAAAATAACCACACTATCCCCTTTTACATCAACATCAATAGTCTACACTACTTGCCCCTGCCGTCACCACCAGTCGCCACCACCGCCACACCGCCGCTACTACCATCGCCGTCGCATCACACGGGCATTCATCTATATATATAAATATTGGTCGGGTTGGAACAACACACCAAAAATAACATGTATTTTGATATTATATTTTAGGGTTGAACATTGGTCGGTTTTGGTCCAAAACCGAAATTCGAACTGATCTGTTTGTTTTTTAAAAACCAAAACTGTTGGATTCGGTTTTAGTTCGGTTCGGTTTGGGTTGTTTTCGGTTTTGGTTACGTTTTTTTTTAAGTTATAAATCAAACATTCAATTGTTAAGAAAAAAATATGATAAAGAAACTAAAATATACGGATGTTTTTTATTAACTAATTATATCTTTTAGGCGTTAAAATTGGTATGAATTTTTATAAACCGAATTGATTTTGTTATACATTTTCATCTAAACATACAATTGATTTTGATTTTTACACTAAAAAAACAGAAAGTTTAAATGTATTAACATATTTACTAACCATAAGTAATAGATATAAATATAAAATAAATTAAAATCTATATTTGGTTCGGTTTTTGTTTCGGTTTTTTTTACATATGAAACCGAAACCCGCACCGATTTTTTAGAAAATGAAAATCAAACCAATCGGTTTGATTCGATTTTCGGTTTTAATGGTTCGGTTTTCTCAGTTTTTTTTCGGTTTTTCGGTTCGGTTTTGCTCACCCTATTATACTTTATTAAATTTATACTTCTCGATCATCTCAATTTACGGAACTTACAAAAATTAATTAAGCAATCTATCTTATAATGTTGTCCATTTGTTGGTTGACACTTACCGTACGTGCTTAATTATTATTTGTTATCTCATCGTCATGGCACAATTGTTCGCGAATGTCAGGAGGTATAACATACGTTGTTTTAGCCGGGTCCGCGATAGAAAGCCCCCTTGTAAAATAGTTCTTTAATTTAAACCCCTTGATGAGAAACCCTATCACCCAAAGATATGAAAGGGAAAACCCACCGGCCCACTATAGATGGAAATTAAATACCTGTGACCACCCCCCAAAAAATGCCTAGGAAAAAAATTCGAATCTGGAACCTTTTGTGAGAAAACAAGTCTTCTTATCACTAGATCATTTGATGATGGTTACACATAAACTACGTACTGGGTAATAACCTCAAAAATATACAAAAGGTACATGTAAATCATGGCGATTGGCGACAAGCGAACGTATGGCGACAACTACAACGAAGATGAAGGAGAAGAAGGATGGCATCAGGTGCATAATGGAAAAAGGAAGAGATCGGGTTTCAATATTGGAGGAAAACGGGGCGTCCATGGGATTGAGAGGGGAGACAATAAAAATCCTAACCCTAAATCGAGCATTTTAAATCGGATGACTATGACATTCTACATTACAAACTTCCCTCACAAAATCACTTCCAAAGAAATTTATCAGAAATGCTTGGAGTTTGGGATCATCACTGATGCTTTTATTTCAAGTCGGCTCTCGAAGGCGGGAAAAAGGTTTGGCTTTGTGAGATTCATTAAGGTGGGGAACGAGGAGAAACTTCTGAGTGATCTTCGAACGGTGTGGTTTGGAAATCACAAACTATATGCGGATGTGGAGAAATATGGCCGTAAATTCAAAAATGATGCAAACAGCGGAAAGAAGAACGTTAGCTAGGAGGTGAACAAGGGTGTGAAGCCGGTTAAGGATCATATCCAGAAAGGTAAAACTTATGCTGAGGTCCTATTTAGTGATTCTGGTAATGCATCTTTCTCTTCTAAATCAAGTAGACTTGTTAAAATTCCCCATTTTGAGGTGGATTCGAATGCTCTGTATTCTCGGTCACTACTTATTAAAATTAAAGCCCCTGAACTTATTCCTTCTTCAAGGATTTGGCTATTTGAGGAAGGATTTGATAACATTGTGGTTAATTATGTGGGTGGAAGATGGTTACATGTGGCTTTTGAGAATGAGGAGGCAAAAGCTTCCTTTTTAGCTAATGATAATTTGAAGAGCAGGTTTTTGGCTACCAAAAATCCATGTGATTCTTTTGTGCCAGATGAGCGTATGGTGTGGGTAGAAATCTCTGGGGTCCCAAGAGGGGCGTGGCGGAAAGAGAACTTTCAGGCTATGTTGGGTGCTTGGGGAAAGGGTATATTCTTTGTCTCTGATTGGGAGTCGGCTACGACGATGGGCAAAGTGTGTGTTCTTTCTCATCTGCAGAAATTTATTTTTGAAGAGTTGGCCATTGAGTACAAGAATAAACGGTATGATATTTGGATAAGGGAATTTGCTGTATGGGAACCAAAAATTGCGAGACCAACTAATGATGATAGTTCTTCGGAAGAGTCAGAAAGTGAGGATGAATCGGAGGGAGGCCCAGATAGTGAAGATTCCTTTGATCATAGTGCGAGTTTTGATTCTAACATATGTAGGGGGTATTCGGCTGATGTACAAAAAGAAGTTGAGCAGAATTCAGGTCTCGAGATGGAGAATAACGGGAAGGATAAGCATGGAAATTCAGAATCTATGATGGAGGGTAACCATAAATTACCTCCTACAGCGAGGGATAATATGGGCAGCAAGGATGATACGGATAACAGTGGTACTGAGAAAAAGGAAACGGATGTTAGTGTTCAAAGTGTTGAAAAAGAAATTCAAGAGGACGTGTTAAAAGATAAACTTGAAGAGGCAATTGATAACGATCTATTTTCATTGGACCGTATACTCGACAAGGAAGTGTTTAGGGGTAAACGAGCATCTTCGTGTCCACCTAGGGATAGTCGATCTGGGGATAACTCAGTTTCTTCAGGGGCTCCTGGTTTCAAAAAAGGAGTCTATCCGAATGCATATAACAAAAAACAAGGGGATGATGAGGGTTTGGATTTGCATAGAAGTTGGGGTGGTTCGTTTTGCACTTCGCAAGGATCCTCTACAGCAGCAGAAAAAGCCAGAGAGTTTTTGGAAACAAGGTGTAACATGGGTTATAATATCAATAGTGAGTTGAGGTCAGCTGAACAGCTTGTCCACAGGATTAGTGCATTAGATGGTTTCCAATGAATGTGCTTTCCTTAAACATGTGTGGAACGGGATGCGACAAGAAACGTGGGACACTTCGATACATTTTGAATAAGCATGCTGTGAAGTTTTTGTCGATTCAAGAAACTTTAATGTCGATATCAGATTGTGTTAGAGTTAAAAGCCTTTGGGTGAATTTTGATTTCGAGTTTGCTCAGTCTTTGGCGAATGGTCGTTCAGGTGGTCTTATGTCTATTTGGGATCCGTCTGCATTTTGTATGAAGGAGATATCTACTGATGATAACTTCCTAGTGGTTAAAGGAAAGTGGGTTGCGGATAATTTAGAGGTTTTCATGCTCAACGTTTATGCACCTCAATTAGAAAGCGATAAGATGGAGCTCTGGCAGAAAATCCTTCAGTTTATGGGTGATAACCCGGGTCGATATGTTATTCACGGTGATTTCAATGCGGTTAGATTTGAGGAAGATAGAATGGGCTCGATGTTCTCTAAACAAAACGCAGCCAATTTTAATTGGTTTATTGATCAAGCTAAACTTGTAGATATTCCGATGGGGAGGCATAAATTCACGAGATTATCGGTTGATGGTTCTAAATCTAGTAGGTTGGACAGATTTTTGATTTCAAGCTCGCTACTTGGTGAGGTCCCGGGTATTATTTTGGAAGTGCTTGATGATATTGTTTCGGATCATCGACCTCTTTTGTTGAGTAAGAAAGTTAATGATTCTGGTCCGAAACCATTTAAACTTTTTAATTCATGGATGGAGATGGATGGTTTTGACGATCTGGTAAGGCAATGTTGGGTGGATAATGGGAATGAACATTCTGGATCGGCTTTTACTAGACTAAAAGATAAATTGAAAAGGGTGAAGATTGGGATAAAAGAGTGGCGTCATCAGAAGACCTTGAGGAACAAAGGAGTGATAACAAAGGAAATTGCAAGTGTTGATTCGCTAATTGAATCCATTGGTGGTAATGAGGATTTATTCTCAAAAAGGCGTGATCTTATTTTTGAGTTACATCGACTTGAGCATCTTGACAATCAAGATTTGAAGCAAAAAGCTAAGGTCAAATGGGGAGTTGAAGGAGATGAAAACTCGAAATACTTTCATGCTTTGATAAACGCGAGAAAGAGAACTGGGACGATCAACGGGGTTAAGCATAATGGGAGCTGGATTACTGAACCTAATGAAATTAAATCTTGTTTTTATACTTTTTTTGCAGGCAAATTCAAAAGTTTTGATGGACTGCCGTTTCAGTTTAGAGATGATCAGATTAAGCGCCTCTCGGTCTCTCAAGCGATAAGTCTTGAAGCCCCGTTCTCTAGGGAGGAAATTAAGGATGCAGTTTGGAGTTGCGGTGGAGAAAAATCTCCGGGCCCGGATGGTTTTTCTTTTTCCTTTGTCAAGAGGTATTGGGATTTAATGCAAGATGATTTCTTTCAAATGATGGATGAGTTCTATGTTAATGCTCGTATTCCGAGTGGGTGCAATTCTTCGTTCATTACTTTAATCCCTAAAGTCTCTAATCCGATTTTGATGAATGACTTTCGTCCTATTAGCTTAATTGGATTGCAATATAAAATTGTTTCCAAAGTGTTAGCGAATCGTCTTGTGAAGGTTATTGAGTCGGTGATTAGTCCTGAGCAATCTGCTTTCATCAAAGGTCGTCAAATTCTTGATGGGCCCCTTCTTTTTAGCGAGGTCATTCATTGGTATAAAGCTAGGAAGAAAAAACTTATGTTGTTTAAGATAGATTTTGCCAAAGCTTATGATTCGGTTGCGTGGGGTTATTTATTTGCGGTTCTTCATGGTATGGGATTTGGAAATAAATGGATCGATTGGATAAAGTCATGTCTGTTCTCAGCGAAATCTTCGGTATTGATCAATGGGAGTCCTACGGATGAATTTTCTTTACAAAGGGGGCTTCGTCAGGGTGATCCAATGGCACCGTTTTTGTTTATAATTGCTATGGAAGGTCTTCATCTTGCCATTGAAAATCTGGTAAGTAAGGGTCTTTTTCGGTGCGCAAAGATTAATCATATGTCCATTTCTCATTTGTTTTACGCTGATGATGCAATCTTGGTTGGTGATTGGACCGATTCTAATATGGAGGTTATTTGCAAGGCCCTAAGATTTTTTCATTGTATTTCTGGCTTGCGTATAAACTTTGATAAATCTTCCATAATTGGTATTGGGACTCAAGTTAATGAAGTCGAGGTTCTTGCTAGACGTTTTGGATGTAAACCGGAAACTCTACCTTTTAAATATCTTGGAATTCCGATTGGAGGTAGGATTGGGAGCATTGCTACTTGGGACCCAATTGTGGAAAAATTTAAAAGAAAATTGTCTAGGTGGAAAGCGAGTTTACTTTCATGTGGTGGTCGGCTAACCTTGGTTTCATCCGTTTTGGGATCATTGGGTATTTACTTTCTTTCTATTTTCAGAATGCCTAGTAAGGTTAAGGTAATTCTTGAATGGTTAAGGGCTTCGTTCTTTTGGGGTGGGTCGGTGGACAAGAGAAAAATGGCGTGGATTCGTTGGAACAATGTTACGGCTGCTAAAGAAGATGGGGGTGTTGGTATTGGTAGTCTAGATGCTATGAATCTTGCGCTTCTTTATAAATGGAGGTGGAGAGCAATTACCAACCCTGATAGTCTTTGGTCTCGGGTTGTGTCGGCTATTCATGGCTCGCATTGTTTCACTAATCTCACGGCGTCGACTGTTGGTTTATGGTCGAAGATTGTTGAGTCTATTAAATCGGTTCATGCGTCCCCTATGATGGTGAAGGACTTTGTCAGAAAGGAAATAGGTAATGGTAAGCAAACTCGGTTTTGGCAAGAGACTTGGATTGGTTTGACTTCACTTGCTACTTCTTTTCCTAGATTGTATGCGTTGGAGTCGGAAAAAGAGTGTTGTATTAGTGATAGGTTTGACGGGCGGCATTGGAGATGGATGTGGAGATGTGAAATTAGATCTGGTCGGGTCCTTGAACAACTTGATGCATTGATGAAGATGCTCCCTCCGTCCCTTGATAGTGAAATGGAGGATAAATGGAGGTGGGATTGTAATTATGCTAATGTTTTTTCTGTGGCACAGCTTAGAGCTTTTATAGATCATAACTTGCTCGAAGATAAACATCATCCTAAGACGATTTGGATCTCTTTGGTGCCTAAGAAGGTGAACTTGTTTGTGTGGCGTCTTCTTAGGGATTGCCTTCCTACTTTCCTCAATCTTTTTGCACGTGGAATAGATATTTCGACTGGGAGATGCCTTCAGTCTCAACATGGTATTGAAAGGATTAATCACATTTTCAAAAATTGCTATCTGGTGATGGAAATGAGAAGTTTGGTTATAAGTTGGCTCGGGATTACTGTGCCCGTTTTGGCTCCTAACGAGTTGATCAGATGGAGTAATGACTTGCTGATTGATCATTCTAAAAAGGAGAGGTTGAAGGCTATTTTGTTTACTTGGTGGTGACTACTTTGGAAAGCTAGGAACAATTGTGTGCATAATTCGGTTCGGGAAAAACCCCGTGTGGTTTTTAATGAATTGGTGGCTACGTCGTTTCTTTGGATCACGAATCGGAGAAAGAAGCAGAGTGCGTCTTGGACTGATTGGACTTTGAGTCCTATGCTTGCGCGGTCATAATGTTGCTATGTTGTTTTATGTCGCGTGCTTGGGTGAATTTGTTGGTTGTTATGTAGTTCACCCCCTTAGGTCTTGTATGGGATGGTACTAAAAACACCACGGAGTGAAAACCGGTGGCTCGGCCTCCGTTGGTGGGGATTTTTTCTCGTGTCTTGGGTTA
>JAOEHQ010046615.1:0-11404 GCA_025447715.1 Asclepias incarnata
TCCACAACAATACCTGCATCAAACAGTTGTACAGTACAACCATATAATGCAAATATTGTTGTGGATGGATAAAAAGGTTTGTGAGTATTAAGTAAAGATATATAAATAACAAGTAATGATATGAAAGAGGCAAAAATATATTAAAGTTTGGAGAGAATGTGAAATGAACAAAAGTTTGTTAGTGAAATCAAAATGGTCAAAAGTTTGGTGGCTAAAATAAAAAAATATATAAAACTTTAGTGTTGAAATCGAAATGGTCTAAAATTTAGTGATGGATATCGAAAGGGTAAAAAGTTCGTTGGCGAAATCCAAAAAAAAAATTGGTGGCTAAAATCAAAAGGGTCAAAAGTTTAGTGTTGAAAGTGAAATGATCTAAAATTTAATGATGAAACTCAAAAGGGTTAAAAGTTTGGTGGTGAAAATTAAAATGTAAAAAAGTTTATTGCTAATGCTGAAAGGTCTAAAATTTTATGGCGGAAAAAAAAGAAAGGTGGTGAAAATAAAAATAAAGGAAGGTTTTTAGTGATGAAAAACATAAAGGTCAAAAGTTTGGTGACGAAAATAAAAAATTTATAAAAGTTTAATGCTAAAAGTGAAAGGGTATAAACTTTTGTGGTGAAAAAGAAAAAAATATATATAAGAACGGTTAAAAGAGAAACGGTATAAACTTTCGTGGTGAAAATGAAGAAAAGAGAACGGTGGTGGAAATAAAAAAAATAAAAGTTTACTACTTCTACACGTTAAATGATGGTGGCGAAAATCAAAAGGTTCAAAAGTTTAGCGTTGAAAGCGAAATGATCTAAAATTTAATGATGAAAATCAAAAGGGTTAAAAGTTTGGTTGTGAAAATCAAAAAGTATAAAAGTTTATCGCTAACAGTGAAAGGATTTAAAATTTTATTGAGGAAAAGAAAAGAAAGGCGGTGGAAAAAAAAGAAAGGTTGTTAGTGATGACAAAAGGGTCAAAATTTTGGTGATAAAATAAAAAAAGTTTAGAGCTAAAAGTTAAAGGGTATGAATTTTTGTAGTGAAATAAAAAAGAAAAAAACGTTGGTTGAAATAAAAAGAAATAAAAATTATTATATTTTACACGGCAAAAATGTATATATGTTTAGTACTAAAAGTGAAAGGGTATAAACTTTTGCAGTGAAAAAGAAAAAAAGAAAAACAAGGTTATAAACTTTTGTGGTCAAAATGAAAAGGAAAAAAAAAAAAGAACGGTGGTAGAAATAAAAAATATAAACATTTACTATTCTTTACATGAAAAACGATGAATCATTTTTAATATATATATATAATATATATATATAATGTGACTAACTTTTTCTTCAAACTTTAGAATTCTAAAAATAAATAGTTTTTCATAAATTATTCTAAAATTGAAAAAGTTTGGGCCAGATCATTAATTAAAACCCGTAAGTACTGAGTATAGCCATGGTCCATAAAGCAAAACTGAACCGAAAAATCAAAAAAAAAAAAGAGAGGAGAAACCGAACCGTCAAAACCAACCGAACCAAACCGATTGGTTTGGTTTTTATTATTTAAAAACCGAACAGATCGGTTCGGGTTTTTGTTTCATATGCAAAAAAATATGTTAATATAGTTAAACTTTTTGTTTTTTTAGTAAACAAAAAAAAATCAATTGTATGTTTTAGATGAAAATGTATAATAAAATCAACTCGATTATAAAAAATCATACCAATTTTAACACCTAAAAGATATAATTAGTTAATAAAAAAATCCGTATATTTTAGTTTATTTATAATATTTTTTCTTAATAATTAAATATTTAATTTATAAATTAATAAGCTAAAAGCGTAAATTTTTTATTAAAAAAAAAAAACCAAAACAAAAACTAACCTAGACCGAACCGTAAAACCGATAAACCAAACCGAACCGAACCAAACCAAACCAATAATTTTGATTTTCTAAAAATTGAATGGATCGGTTCGGGTTTCGATTTTGGGTTATGCTCGGCGATAGCCATGGATATGAATACTCGTGGCCGGGTAAGTGATATGGGTACAAGTTGATACCCAAGTTTGCGGGTAAAGAGATATCTGCGGGTATGGGTGCCATTCCTTTTCCTTTCTAGATGGAATTGGGATTGGGAATTGGGTGAAGTGGTATAAAAACGAGAATCCTTGCTTGCAACAAGATATAGATATAGATAACAAAAGAAAGGGGGGGAGGTATGGCAATGGCGACCATGACAGCTGGTTGTTGTTCATCGTCTCTATCTATATCTGTATCCGTATGTAACTGTTGGAAATATACATACATATATATATTATATGTATCTCTTTCTCTCTGTCTGCCTGTCTGTCTGTTTATATTTAATTAACTAATTAATTAAATCGTGTATGTTTCAGCGGCAGCAGAAGAAGCTGGAGCTGAACAACAACAACAGACCTTGTCATCCAGGGCGTTGTATTATTCAATCCAAGGTGGTGGTGGTGGTGGTCTATACATCTCCATTGCATTGGGTTATCCAATTTTGTAATTTCTATCCCTATCTGAATTTGATTGATTTTGTATAGATGGGCACGGATAACGGCGGCGTTGGGCGTAGACGGATATGGAGGCGAAGAAAATTGGTATGTTTCTCTTTCTCATTATTATTAAATATCACTTAGTATACAACAACAACAACAACAACTAGTAGTATTCTTATCATATCTGAATTTGTTTTTGTTTTTATAACTTACTACTCGATGTAATTTTCAAGCTTTCCTTGCTTAAATACAACTCCTCGTGGTTCATTTCCACTTACTAACTAATTAACACCATAAGGAAGGAAGGAAGGTCGGTCGGTCGGGGGTTCAAGTCTAACCCTTACCCCACTGAATGATCAACGTCAGAGAATAAATAGTAGAGAAAAAAAGAAAAACACAACTTCATCTTCTTGTTGATATGAGATGAAGTACGGGTACAAAACAAATGCATAATAAACATCAATTATTATTAGTTACAAGTCGGTGCTTAGGACCTCATCTTCTGTAATACTTCTTGTTTACACCTGCGTATTATCTTTCTTTCATCACTCTTGGATAAACATGTGTTTCTCATGTAGTTGTATAGTCAGATTTTCAACAGCCATGTGGAGGAGGTTCTTCTTGTAATCACTTGGTTTTTTTCTTTCTTTTTTTCCTTCAACCCCAGAAATACATGGATTTATGTTCCATTAAAACACTAGAAAATTATCTCTTTCAGTCTTTATACAAGATTATGACCATTTTCCACTAACAACTAACTTGGCAAACATTCATTACCCTACATGATTAAGGATCTTTAACTCTCTAAGAGCCTGGCCCAAATATTTATCGTCAAGGTGCACCAAAATAAAATATTCATGAGCCCGAAACAAGGAAAAACTAACCAATTTCGGCTAGGATATGCTCCACGGGTGTCTTTTCTTGTGCTGTGTCTTCTCTAATTCTATCTCCTCAAAGCCCTTGGTGTTTGCAGCAGCATGAACCATTGGCTAAGTTTGTGTAGTTGGTTGCTGATTGAGAAATGAAGGCTATTTGCCTATTTCTTCTTCTGCGAGCTTCCTCGTGAACATGGCTGGATTGTCTCTCCATACCTCTCTAAAAGGAATCCTTGTATTTTGCCTGACAAGGGATCCATTGGCTACCGTGGCATTTTTCTCAACATGAGATCCACCAAACAGGGTAGCACCCATGCTAACAAGGGCCTCATCTTAAACTGTACATCCATGTAAGACAGCACCATGACCTACAGTAACATTGTTGCCTATTGTTGTTGGCAAAACATTACCACTTATGTTGGAGCTGGCTACATGAACAAGAGCATTGTCTTGGATGTTTGTTACTGATCCAACACTGATACTGTTCACATCACCTCTAAGAACACATCCATACCAAATAGCGGAGCCACACCCCACTTGGACATCTCCAATGACTGAAGCACCAGGAGCCACAAATACATCTTTGTCAACCACAGGGTCTTCATCAAATAAATTCATCAGCGTCTAACTAGGTAGCTTTTGAGTGGGTTTTCTTTCCTTATCGATAAAAGGGTTTCTTATGCTCTGGTCTTGTGGACATGACTCATAAAATGGTATTCCACAGAACTGAAGTTCATGATTCATAATAAACAGACACCAATATCTTGTGTTCACTTCTCAAAGAGATTTAAACTAATGACCTTTGGGTTGCAAGTTGCACAATTGCAGAGACACTGATACTGTAAGGGCACAATTGATCTAAATAGGGGGAAATGTAATTGTTTTGTGCAACCAAGATGATGTCAATCGTTGCATTGTTTCGAAGCATGAATCTTGTTAAGATTCAAGTTAAGATTATCCTTTTGTTTTCTAGAAACATGAATCTTGTTGTTGGTAACAGGATTTTGATCAGAAGGTGTAAATGACAAATTTAGCTGAAACTTTAGTGATGTACGTAACTCTATTTAATGACAAGGGACTCGTATAATTTGATAAATCCTATGATTTGATTACTTGGAACCTTTTTGTTTTGATGGACTACTGGTTGTGTAATAGTACCCACCTACTTGATGAGATAAATCATGCAATTGACCTAGGAATTAGGATTTGATGTAACATGCTATTGAACTATGTTTTGGTTGATCATGTTATGAATTATATCTGGGTTCTTTAGCATTTTAATTTGAATGAGTTGTATCTTGTGTTGATTTTAGAAGTTTTTGTGTGTGTAGACAAAAAAAGATGAGATGATTCGATACGCACAGGAAAGAACCCCATTTGTGGAAGAGCAGGTGAGAGACATATGGGAGACCGGGAAACTGGTGGGGTACGACATAGAGCGGCTGAAGCTGTGGGAGGATAATGTTTTTGTTTTTGTGAACAATTTGGCTGCAGAGGCCAATGAGTTGGTGGAACAAAACAAAGACGAATATGGGGGGAAGAAGAAAGCAATACTTCACGCAATAAGCAACAGGATGAATGAAATGGGATTTTATCGACCAGAGGCTTATATGCGAAGCGATCCTTTCAAGCATATCACGAAAACGGATATCGTTGATGATGAGGAGTAGATGTAATGTAGGACTAGCTGGTATTGGTGAATGCAGGGTGTTTTGGTGTGTATGATTAGAGATGGATACAAAAAATATTACCACATTTGGCATTTGTGATGGTTGTTTATTATGATAATTTGTGGATCAATTTGTTATGAACCTTAATTGTATTGTCAAGGAAGGTTGGTTTTCAGATAATGCAAGCGATGTGAGGCTTTTGCATTGAAATGCTAAAAATGGAGGGTAAATAATTTGTGTGATAAAAATGTGGACTGATTTGTTACTAATCTCATGATATTACATCAAACAGTAGCCTAAAATATGAATAAAAGTTGTGAATGAGACTTAACAATTTGGAAATTGGATTAGTAATAATAAGTATGATTATTAATATTATTATTATTATTATTATGATGATGATATGATTGTTGGATGAAATATTGAGGTGAGTTGGGAAATATTACTATACTTACTTATATATTAATAATATATTAATTTATATTACATTATAAAACATTTGAAACAACATATATAAAATTTGAATTATTTAAGAATCGTAAAATTACTATATTACCGTCCCTATTAAATGAAAATAGTTTTAGTCAATTACTTGTATATTTAAATATTTTACTAACAAATAAAAAATACAATTTGAATATGTGGTCGTGATAAATAATCCACCACCATGAATGAATTTTAGTGTTAAATTTGATTTACATTATATTAGAAATGTACCCGCGCGATGCGCAGTGGTAGATTATTTTTAAATTTTTTTTAATTATAATGTATATGAAATTCGTAAACTTCATTCAGTACACGCATCAAAAGGTGAAGGTGACTGGCAACCGATTTCGTCGACCGTCGGTTCCAAATTGCATAACACACGGGTATATAAAAAATGTGTTTATTATTGTTGTTAGAATATTTAAAATTGATTATGTAAATTAATTTAAATATAATATATTATTAATTAATATGTAAATAATATAAATATAAATATTAAATGATATGATAAATATGGAAATGTTTAAACTTTTTAAAAAATTAAGACACTCTTCAAATGCAATGCATTATAAGATAGTATAGCCAAGGGAATGATTTTACAATCTATTATTATTATTATTATTATAATAGTATAATAAGAAACGATCTGAACCGTTGAAAGGAGTTAGAGGTGTTGGTTCGTTGGCGCTATCTATATCTATATCTATATATCTCCTCTTATCCTTGACCCTCAGTCAGTCAGTCAGTCATTCATTATTAATTGTTGTGGAGAGGGGATATTGTCATCAATCAAAAATGGGTTTATGGAGTCCACGGTTGCAAAGATTTCTACTCGACAACAACGTCGTGATTACTAGTAGTAGTAGTAAGATGGAGTTGTTGAAGAAGAAGAAGAAGAAGAGTAATAGTATAATTATGAGTAGAAAGTGGATTAATAATAATAATAATAATAGTCGATCATTATGTTGTTCAGCTATTGCAATCAACAACTCGGTGGTCTCAGATGACGGTGTTGCAGTTGCAATCAGATGGGGCTCCGCCAAACTGCAGGGTCTCCGTGAGGAAATGGAAGACGATGCTCTTATCATTCATTCTTCTTCTTCTTCAAATATTCCCGACGACGGTTTCCTTTTTGCTGCTGTTTTCGATGGTCATGCCGGTTTCTCTTCTGTCAATTTCCTCAGGCCGGTTCTTTTCTTTTTCTATATTTATTTCTGTCTCCCGCCCCCCCTCCCTAATTAATTCATCTATCTCTTTCTTATTTAATTATATATATATATATGCTTAATTTTGATTTTATTTTCATTGTTTGCTACTTCAAATAATCTATGTATGATGGATGTGCAAAGCAAACTACTTTTATATCATATGCTTGGTTTTATATCATATACTTCAAATAATCAGCTTTCAATTACATATATTAATTAATTAATAATTAATTTTGTATGTATCCCTCTTCTTCATCAGGTAATAAGTATTTTGCTGACGTGAGTGGTTTACTTGTATTAATTAATGAGAAATTCTAGAATGACAAACAAATGTTTACAAACTCATATGGACCAAACAAACAAGGAAAGAGAATGAAGAAAGAAAAAAGAAAGATAATTCTATTGGTTTTGATTGGTCCACGTGAGTTTGTAAACATTGTTTGTAAATATTTAATTAATGAGAAAATTAATAAAGAGGCGTTACATACAATAGTAAATGTACTTGTTGATGCTTACAATAAAGGTGTTGAGATCGAGTTGGATACATACAATAGAATAGGTGAATGAATCATTATAATAATGTTGTGGGAAATATATACATACATACAGGGAGGAGCTATACAAGGAGTGTGTCAAGGCTCTACAAGGTGGTCTATTGTTGATGAAAAAAGACACTCTTGCCATCAAAAACGCATTACAAGAGGCTTTTCAGCATGCTGATGCCAAACTTCTTGATTGGTATATATGCTTACTTTACATTCCCAATTTCTCTTGTCCCAAACCAATTGTCAAAGGACTACGTATTTCATTATGATTTCTTTTTCTGTATTATTGCGTTCAAGGTTTAGATGCTGTTTCATTTTGTAAAGGCTTGAAATAACCGGGGAGGACGATGAATCTGGTGCAACTGCTACTACTCTCTTCCTTGCCAATGATATGCTATTCATCTCCCACGTTGGTGACTCATCTGCGGTACGTCCCTAAATTCCCTTTCATTTTTATACATTTATGATTGGTTTTTTCCCTCAAGATGAAAGGTGAAGTTAATTACACCTCCATGTTTGTTGCCAGGTTCTTTCACAATCTGGAAAAGCACAAGAATTGACTAATTCTCACAGACCTTATGGAAGAAACAAAGTTTCTCTTCAAGAAATCAAAAGAATCAGAGAAGCAGGTGGATGGGTGTGTTATTCTTTTCTTTTTCTTACTAGTATTTTACTTCACTGTTTCCTTGCATTCATATATATATATATATATATATAATCAGTTAATGAATTCTTCTTTCTTCAGAAACTGAATCAAAGTCGATTACCTCTAGTTTTGTTTTTTTTTTAATCTGACAGACACATAGTTATGGAACATGACTGATTTGCTGCTTATGTTTTAGTATATATGGTTTGTGTAGATTTCAGATGGAAGAATTTGTGGAGATATCTCTGTGTCCCGTGCCTTTGGTGACATACGGTTTAAGACAAAGAAGAATGAGTAATCTCTTTCCCTTTTTCATGAATACTCACATATATATTAGCAGTAGATAACTTGATATGTGCATGTAGTTCATCCATGTTACATTGACAACATCTTGAACAATTCATAGGATGCTGGTAAAGGGAGTTGCAGAAGGAAGATGGTCCGAAAAATTTGTATCCCGGTAGGCTCTTTCATATGTTCTAGCCAACTACTTTCAAAATTTGGTCAAGTCTTTTTATGATATTACAATGTTTTAGTGAGATTAATTTTGATACTCTTGTAAGCACTATAGGAGATTTAAAAAAAGTTTACATGCTTTGTTTTAATTATATTGGGGTTATCTGATTTAATATAGCATAAAGTTTGTTGGAGACTTGGTTATTGCTACTCCTGATATTTATCAAGTTGCACTGGGGGCTGATGCCGAGTTTGTACTGTTAGCAACTGATGGCTTATGGGATTACATAAAGAGGTTCAATACTTGTGTTCCCTTTCTTCCTGTTTTTTTTTTTTTTTTTCCTTTTTCTTTTTGGTGACATTATGAAATGGCTCAAACCACTGTTATCCTCGTCTAACATCGGGACAAACATGCCCCGATTTTTTGCTACGTTCAGCTTGGATGCAGTCAACTTTGTCAGAAACCAACTCAGGGAACATGGAGATGTTCAGGTAATTAGTTTTCTTTTAGCCATCTATTATTTTCCAAGAAAATGTTTATAACTTCTATGCATATTATTTATTGTTTTATCGGTACAGGTTGCATCTGAAGCTCTGGCTCAAATGGCCTTGGTAATGATTTCCATAGACTTCTTCCCCTTTTGAATTCAGTACCCAGGGTTACATTTCCGACTTTTCTAACTTCCATTTTCTTATTATGTAGGACCAATATTCTCAGGATAATGTAACCATTGTCATCGTTGATTTGGGGTATGCAAATTTTTATTTATTTTATTTATTTTTTATTTTAATATAATTGTGATCCTTTCGCTGGAATGAGAAAATATCTAAATTAGCAAGTAACCTTATTTTTAGTGTTAATATCAACAAAAAAATATGCAGACGGATTGGCTAAATTTACCTTATTCGATCTTTATTTATTGTTCATAGGCGGACGGATTGGCAAAATTTACCTATACAACAACAAAACTTTGTGTATGAACTCATCCAAGCGTTTGCAACCATTGGTATTGTGTCATTTGGACTATGGATGTCATCTACTGCTTCGTTTTGAAACAGAAGCTTACAGTCTGTGTATATAGTCTGACATACATATATTTCCCTTTTATTAATTACTGTAAGTGTGTAACGTCTTCCATCACTCGTTTGTGTGCCTGATTTAGCATAAAAGTATGATATCTTGATGACAGAAATCTTTATTTAATAATATGCATCATATTTGAAAGATATTGGCAGAATACGGTAGCTGAACAAGCACTACTATTCTGATTCTTATTCACAACCAGAATGTTTTATCTATGATGCCATTTATCTATCTATCTAAATTAGACAGTATAAGTTTAATGGCCTGCTGGTCGGCCACCTCCTCCTCCTCTCCGTGGATCGTGCTTGGGATTTGATCCAGGATCGTTATAGTCGGTCAGCACATCAAGCTTCCTTGGCCTTGGGAGTATGTTGACACGTTTTGGGGTTGCAGCATTGGTGAGGCCAATCACTATATATAATCGAATAAAAAGAGGTAAGGTTATTATATGAAAAGAAAAGAAGAATGTAAAAACATATATATATGAAAACCTGAACATGTGCATATCATGAGTAACACAAGGGAAGTTAGAAGAATGATGTTATTCTTGGTGTGAGGAGCCATGAAGCAGTGAGAGCGAAGATTTAATTTTTTTTAATTTAATGGAGGAATGAATGGAACTGTTAATTTAATTTATAGTGCAAGAAGAGGATGTTTTCTACCCACCTAAAAATTAATTAATGTCTCAACTGTGAGCACCTTATATTACAACAATTAACATTCAATTCATTCATCAATTAATCTTACGTTACATTTACATCACCCTCTCTATTTATAAAACTGCAACTATATTTTCGATAATAAATAAATGACTCTAAAACATTTTCACCGGTTTCATGAGAAATTCTAAGATCAAAGAAACGCTCCTAAACAAAATGTTGCGTTTTATTTGCATTTCATGTTCTCGAGATTAAATAAATAAATAAAAAAGTTAAATGGTTGTTTATTATACTATACTAAAAAGTCTTGAGTATAAAATAAAATAACGAAATTAAAAAAAATCAATTACTTCCTTTATTAACGTAAATTGAAATGAACAGTACCCAACCTTTGTTAAGTTGTATACTGTGTTTGTGAAATCTGAAACAAAAATAAGCTTGGTATAACTGGTAGGTTCTATACTTCTTATTCCTTAAGCATGGGTTCGAATTCTCTTATGGTTAGAAATAAGTGGAGTTATATAAGTTTATTGTATTGCAAATTTATTTAAATAAAATTAAAACACAATACGAAATCTATTTAATTTTATTGTAATAAAATTAAAACACAATACAAAATCTAATTTTATTGTAATAAAATTAAAACACAATACAAAATCTAATTTAATTTTAATGTAATATAATATATATATAATGGATATTCACTTCGTATATTCTCTAGCCTATAAGGGGGAGGGTGTCATCATAATCTAACCCCCAATACCATAGTGCCAACTCAATTTTACCCCTCAAACCAAAAATTCATCATTTTTCACTAGGTGTCATGATACACCAAACCAATTTTTTTTATAAAAAAAATCAAATTCTGCACTACTCTTCCTCTCTCTTGTCTTCTAGTTTGATTTCAATATAGATGTATGGAAAGACAGCACACTCACCAACAGATTGGCCTCTCTTTTGACAAATCAATGACACGTTGCACACATGTATACGCGTGTCTTTATCCATGAAACGACCCTTTCCAAAACGACAAGAATATATTTTTTTTTTTTTTAAAGACCCTTCACGCCCGTGAACAACTTCACGGCCGTGAAGCACACAGGCACAAACCTTCACGGCCGTGAAGGTTGTTCACGCCCGTTACAGCAGGTTTGGCTTCACTGCACGTGAAGTTAATCACGCCCGTGAAACACGCCCAGGCAGAGCTTCACGCCCGTGAACCTCCTTCACGGCCGTGAAGGCCTGCAGATTTGCCAAAACAATACTAAAGCGTTTTCAAAC
>JAOEHQ010046616.1:0-11404 GCA_025447715.1 Asclepias incarnata
GGAAGTTTTCGAAGTGTGAATTCTGGTTAGAAGAAGTTCGATTTCTGGGGCATGTAGTGAACAAGGACGGGATTCAAGTGGACCCCAGTAAGATCGAATCAGTGAAGAACTGGAAGACGCCAGAGACGCCAACTGAGGTCAGACAGTTCCTTGGTTTGGCAGGTTGTTACAGAAGACTTATAGAGAACTTCTCGAAGATCGCCTTACCGCTCACTCAATTAACTCAAAAGGATAGACCGTATGTTTGGGGTGAGAAGCAAGAGGAGGCCTTTCAGATTTTGAAGGATAAGTTGTGTAATGCGCCAATATTGAGCCTGCTGGAAGGATCTGAAGACTTCTTGGTATATTGTGATGCATCAGGTCAGGGGTTAGGTTGTATACTCATGCAGCGAGGCAAGGTGATAGCATATGCCTCTCGTCAGCTGAAGGTCCATGAAAAGAATTACATAACACATGATCTTGAATTGGGAGCTGTAGTCTTTGCTTTGAAGAGTTGAAGGCATTATTTGTATGGAACGAAAAGTATCATCTACACAGATCACAAGAGTCTACAGCACATCTTCACTCATCAGGATTTGAATGTGAGACAACGTCGATGGCTCGAGTTACTTAGTGACTACGACTGTGACATCCGATATCATCCAGGGAAATCCAATGTTGTGGCTGATGCCCTAAGTCGCAAGGAGCGAGTCAAGCCAAGGCGAGTGCGAGCCATGAGTCTGACGGTACAGAGAAGTATTCGGGACAGGATCATAGAAGAACAGATGAAAGTGGTCTCTGATAAAGATGTTCTTTTCAGTGAGCTTCAAGGGCTAGATCAACAGTTAGTCAAAAGGGATAATGGTGGACTTTATTTTGTGGAAAGGATCTGGGTGCCTTCAAGCGGTGATTTACGAGCTTCAATAATGGCAGAGGTACATAGTTCAAGGTATTCGGTTCACCTGGGCACAGACAAGATGTACTATGACCTGCGAGAGCTTTACTGGTGGCCAGGGATGAAGAAAGACATTGTTGTGTATGTGAGTCAGTGTTTAACATGTTTACATGTTAAAGCGGAGCATCAGAAACCGTCAGGGTTGCTAGTACAGCCAGAGATCCCGCAGTGGAAGTGGGAAAGAGTTGCTATGGACTTCATCACAAAGTTGCCTAGGACGAGAGAGGGTCATGACATGATATGGGTGATAATTGATAGAATGACTAAGTCTGCACATTTCTTGGCAATCCGTGAGAAAGATACTACTGAGACATTAGTGAAGAAGTGTATCAAAGAAGTAGTGTCAAAGCATGGTGTCCCAGTGTCGATCATTTTAGACAGAGATTCCCGGTTTACTTCCCATTTCTGGCGAAGTTTTCAAAAGGCTTTCGGTACCCGATTAGACATGAGTACTGCTTATCATCCGCAAACCGATTGCCAGAGCGAGCGCACAATTCAGACACTCGAAGACATGTTGAGGGCATGCGTCATAGACTTTGGTGGGAGTTAGGATGTTCATCTTCCGTTGGTAGAATTCTCCTACAACAATAGTTATCACGCGAGTATTCAAATGGAACCATTTGAGGCATTGTATGGGCGGAAGTGTAGATTGCCAGTGGCATGGGCACAAGTTGGCGACAGTCAGTTGATTGGTCCTGAAATTATTGAGGAAACGACAGAGAAGATCATTCAGATCAAAGCACGCTTAACGACAGCACAAGATCGACAAAAGAGTTACGCCGATGTTAGGCGAAAGCCTTTAGAGTTCAGTGTTGGAGATCGCGTACTCCTCAAAGTTTCGCCATGGAAAGGTATTGTCAGGTTCATTAAGCGAGGAAAGCTTGTGCCGAGATACATTGGACCATTCGAGATTCTCGAGAGAATTGGTCGGGTGGCATATCGATTGAAGTTTCCAGAGGAGCTTAGTGGTGTTCATAATGTGTTCCATGTGTCGACTCTCCGTAAGTGCCTAGTTGACAAGGCATAGCACGTGCCATTGAATGAGATTCAAGTGAACTGCATAGAAAAGCCGCTCGAAATCCTGGACAGAAAGGCTCGTAAGTTGAAAAATTCCGAGTTCACGATGGTCAAGGTTCACTGGAATTCAAGGTGTGGCCTAGAGTATACTTGGGAACGCGAAGACAATATGAGGGTGAAGCATCCTCAGCTGTTCGAGATTCCTGTTTCAAGTTGAATTTCGGGACGAAATTCTTTTAAGGGGGTAATGATGTAACAACCGTCACCGGAGTCGTCTCGACAACTGTACATTATCATTCATAAACGTATCATGTATATGTCATTAGTCATTTAGAGTCATGTACAAGTTCAAATTATGAGACATTATTTATGAGAATAGCGCGGTTGAGATTCATTTAAGTCATTTGTGTTCATTCGTCATGGAAAGTAATAGTGTGATTCGACATTGAGAGAGAGACTATTAGAATTACCAAGGAGTCATAAAATCATTTCAACGTTCAATGAGTCAAAATATCGAAGTATTTCCGTTTGGGTCATATGTATAGATGTTTCGAAGCTATTAAAAAGTTATAAACAAATATGTCATTTAAAAGTCCATTCGAGCGTCGAGTCTTTCGTTATCAGCGGGTCAATGCGGGTCAACCAGGGGTCAAACCTGGTCAACCCTTGCATTTTGGGTCAAAACCAAGTGTTTTTCTCTTTTCTTTCTCATTTCTTACATTCCCACTCTCTCTCTAACTTTCTCTACAAACTCTCTCTAGATTTCTTGAATCAAACTTGTTTTTGAATCATTTTGGTAAGTATTTCATGTTTATGATTCGTTTAAACACTTAGAAATGCCTTTAATCATCTCAAACACTTGTTAGAAAACTTTCAAACTCGTCCATGTTCAAAAAACCGTAGATTTAGAGCTTCAAAAAGTGATGTTTCGGGTAGTTTTTCTTATCAAAACTCTAGGGAACATGTTTATCTATCACTTGGGTAGATTTCTAGCTATCAAACGAGTCGTTTTACATTGTTTCTGGTCAAAACCGTGCCATAAAGGCCCAAACCCGTGCGAGTTTGGGCATGGCATATGCGTGTTTGGTTTTAAGCTTCAAGTCGTGTAGCTTTCAACTGTAATCGAGTCATTTGAGTTCCCTAATCATTATACTACCAATCCTTAGCAAGTTTGAGGCAAAACCAAACCGATTTTGTGGATTCAAGTCCAAAACCGTGTGGGCACCTCAAACTCGCGCGAGTTTGAGGATAGGGGTCCACGAGTTTGACATTTCAAGGCCTCAAACCGAGTCATTTTCGAGTGTAAATCGTTCATTACTAAAGTCATTTTACTAAAACCTACGAAATCACCAACCCCGTGTTGACTTGATTTAGTATACTTTTCAGGTGATCAAGCTAGGCGTGGTTGACATGGCATAGAGCAGGAGCTTTTGAATCGAGGAACGACGCATCTTTTGTTAGATTAGAAATCAGGGATATGCGCTCTAGATAACATTCCTTGATTGACTTTTATATTCTCGAGTATGATGCTCGTATGCACCCTTCCTGTGGGGTAGAATATGGGTAATCATATACTAGTGAGCATTGTAACAGTCATGACATTTTGTTTTGTAATCGAATATTTGCATTGATTTCAATGGAAATCCTTGTTCATTTAGTTATTTCTATATAATTCCATGTCGAGCTGTGCATTTAGTGGCATTCCATTATTCCGCCTTGTTGGGGTGTTACATAATGGTATCAGAGCCGTGGTTATAGAGAATTAGGTGGATTGACCTAGACTATAACCTAAGTACCTTATGTAGCATATATTGTTGGATTTATATGTGCATCTTGACGTGCTAACGTCATTTCTGTCATTGACATGTACCTTATGTGTGGTATGTGTTTGAGTTCAAGGTCATACGTTGGTGGTTGGTCATGTGCTCATGTCATTTGTGTCATTCATGTGGTTATGTGTCATGCTCATGTGTCATTGGTTATTGGTTGGTGTTATTGATTTACTATATTATAGAGCAAAATGAAGTGATGGCAATAACAAGTATGGTATGGTGATATCATAGAAACGCCTAATCAACGGGTCTATGATTACAGCATGCGATGCCAATGTTATTGCTATCATGGATTGCACATGTGTAATTGGGTATGATAGGTACACTGAAATATTTTAGGTATGTTGGTAAAGTGGTGGGTTAGTCGCTGGTACACCCTATATATAAGCATTACCAATGTATCGAAAGTATTTCAGAACCGAATCCCGGTATGCTTCTAATGTACACAAGATGTGGTGGGTTAGCCGCTGGTACACCCTATATATAAGCGTCAAATGCACATCGGAAATAGGAACTAGATTCGGACCATATTTGATTACGTTGGTTAGGTTATATATATATATATATATTAGTAGTATCGTATGAGGGTTTGCATGAGTAGGACGAGTTCAATCAGGGTTCGCAACGTTAGTATTCGAGAGTTTTCGCTGAGTGAAATGAAGAACGCACCTGTAGTACTCTTGGGTTGACTGAGTTCGTAATTGATCGAATTGGTACGGCTATTATTTGGAGGAACTAGATCTAGCACAGCGTAATCATACTAGGATGAATAGATCGACCTTCTACTCCGATTTACCGAATGAGCTGAACGATGATTTACCCCTTTTCGCAGAAGCCAGATGTCTCTGGATTCGAACGCATGTGTATTTCGAGACTGATAATCAATCGATGAAGATAGTGACAGCGAGAACGGAAACATCAACCCAATGAGCGTTTTCCGTACTCGAAGATCCATTTTGATGAGTCCCAGACCAAGTACGCCAGTCACTGAATTGTACCAATGAAGAATGACAGGGCAGGCTGCATACGAATTCCTTGAGAACCCGTATCCAAACCGTTGAACCAGTGACAGTGCTAGCTATCGTTTTGTGGATATGGTGGGGGAAGACTTTGTGAGCAGAGCGGCAAACGGAGAAGGGACATCGCGAATAGTGACATGAATCCCTATTGATCATGCTATGGGAGTCATACCGAACGAGATTCGTCGTATCTCAGCACTGGATACTAGGTTACTACGCAATGCTCAGGTCTTTGAGCACCATGACCGGATCATCCGACAAACTTATCATGAGGTTGAAACACTACAGGCGCAAGCAATCAAGGAAAGGGAACAACGGGAATAGAGGATGAGGTATCTTGAGTGGGCTTTGGGCATTGTGATCCTACTGATGGTTGTTTTACTAACAGGTGTGTCAGTGGCATAGTATTTCCATAGTTGTAGTATTCAGGCATTGTTTGGACGTAGCTTTTCCTTGGTAAATGTTGGATTGTTTGGCATGGGTGTTGTCAGATTTACTTATTGTTTGGATCGCATGCATTGTAATGACCAGCTTTGTTATATGGAGGAAGGATTCTTTGGTTAAGGGCAAGACCTCAAATTTTGAAATTATATCGTTTCATAGCAGGTTAAACCCGCATTAACATTCTTTAGCTGAAAGAGCTAAGTCGTCATAGATACTAAATGTGCTTTCCCTTTTCGACAAATCGTCCTATTGATATTAGGTCGAGTTCCATACTTGTACCCATTAGTGATGAGGTGACTGAAAGCGAGTTAGACTAGTATGGCAAGGTCATTTGTTCATGCCCATTGAGGTCGAAATAGTTAACAGTGGGCGTGGTTACGTCAGGCATGATCATTCGTTGGTGTATATTAGTTCAAAAATGACCACCCATCTTTAATGGGTTTGGGTCCATTCACTATGGGCTATTTCGTCTATATTTACTGGAGTTAGTTAGACTGCTAGAGTTGAGGTGGAAATGGAGCATTTTGAGTCATGAGTCTCCTTCATGCTGGTAAGATGTTTAAATTGTGTTACACACTTGCTTTTCACGGGGTTTCTCGCTTGTGCTTTTACAGATAAAAATGAATATGGAAGAATTTTTTAATGAATTCATGGAGCCGGGTGATGTTTTGAGTAAGATAATAGCACAAGAGGTTCAAGAGGTTGAATCACTTCCACCGCCATTGTTGAAAGCTGATTCAAAAGAAGATAATCCTTCAAACTTCCATGGGCAAAAGAAATCCTTTTCGAGTAACTCCTGAAGATATTTCATCTACTTTTGCATCTTTATGGGCGACAAACGGTAAAGAGATTTAACAATGAGAGTAGCTCCAGAATTATAGTCAATAGAAAATTCTACTTGTCGTTCAGGGAAAACTCCCAGCAATTCTTCAGAAAAAGAGACACCATGAAATTCGCAACACCAGAAATATCCTACATAAATAGTAGTTTCTTTTCGGATTTGATGACATAAACAAGATAGTCCTAACAGCTATGAAACAATGATCGACGAGCACGAGCAAAAGTACAAACAAAAGTTAATCGTCCGTTTCTATCACCATGAATAACCATAGCTCCCCCACTCAGAGTCTTCTAGTAGACCGCCTTCTCATCACAAGAAATATTTGGCATTATAAGAACTCAACCAATCCATACCCAAAATTATGAGCTCACCTGACACGCAAAATACAAATTCCAAGACGAATGGAAGTAGAACTGACGACCACATCAGCCAATTCCTAACACACATGTATCACATTAACACTAAAACATCTCAAGAGGTAAGGTCTTATGAATGTTGACTTAAAATTACTAAAAATGCTCTATTATGCTCATATTATGTGGATTTGGTCCAACCAAAGTAAAATCGTTATGTTTCAATATAATTCGACTCAACCGAACTTGATCAATTCACTTTAAAACACTTTTGGATAAAATGAAGGTTGATTCATCCCATAAGAACATTACCAATAGAAAGTAGACTCCTTTACGAATTCGTGGCCACTTGAATCGTCAAAAACGGAGTTACGGTTTGAAAGTTATGGCCATTTCAAAATTTCGTCGTATTCTTAGTCATGACTGGCCACTCTAAAAGTTGCGTCACTCCTATAATTGCATCGCAAATTTAGCCGCTGGCAGCAAAACACCTAGTTCTCATCATATAACTGACTCGTACACAACCACAACGAACCCCAATACTTCCAAGACCTTAAAAGTGGCTCAAATACACCTTTAGATGGTTTTTAAACATAATCCATATCTCGTTATGAACGATATCACTTTATCACTTTAGCCATTCCTTATTATTACATCCACTTTGAATTTAATCATTTCATAACATTATATGCACACGACCCGCTTGGGTGGCAAAATGGGTAACATCATTAACTTACCACAATATTTACTATAACTTGATAATTTATTCTCCACATGCTCCATTCAACACGAAAACTGTACTTGATTAACAAACTTGTCATTAACATCCCAATGGGTCAAGGATTCATATGGCCCAAACTATTACTCACCACTAGATCACACACTCACAACCTTATACATGATACTTATAATTTGCTTGGCATCTCATTAACACAATTAACCATTTCAAGATTCCAACATTTGCTAATTTAACATCTTTAAACGCAAATCTCATATACAATCACATATATACCTCAAATCTTCCATTTAATTCGGTCGCAAGCTCTATGACTTCATAATCTCGTTAAATACCTTTGCATTCTAATATCATACCACCTACGTCACTTACGGTCAGTCACATTCTTTGGTTTAAGTTTAGATGTAACAGCCGTCACCGGAGCGTCCAGTTTAACCGTAAATTTAATTCGTCATCGATTCATTGGAATCTTGTAATCTAACTTTTGTAGATGAGTATAACGTGTTAGATCGTTCTGTGACTTAAGTTTTGTTTATTCAGTGAATTTAAATGGCGTTTATGAGAGAGTTATCTTTGGAAATTAAGATCGAGTTTATTTTGAGTTAGTAAGTATTCGAGTTTCTGAAATGGAAGCGTTGATGATGATCGTAAGGATTCGGGAATCAGGAAAGGTTACTAGTTGCTTATAGAAATGCCAAGTTAAAATGTGAAATACTTAAAATAAAATTAAATGAGTTTTGATTGTCGAGTTGGGTCATATACTCATATTTATATTCGTTTTGAACGTAATTGAAAGTTTTATTCGATGGAATTGTTTAAACATTTTTATGAGTCTCGAGTTTTAACTTATAGTTGAACGAACCACTTTCGGGGAGAAACTGGAAACTCTCGCGAGAGCTAATGGTGGGAACAAAACCAAACTCCACCACCATTTTTCACACACTTTCTCTAGCTCTCTCTCTCTCTAGTTTCTCTCTCTAAGGTTTTTCTCTCAACTTTTCTTGATCAAATTCGTTCGGGATTCAATTGGTAAGTAATATATGTTGTTAATCTCGTGATTTCCTCCTAGAAATGCCTTGAATCACTCAAAAACTTGTTTACAAACTCAAAACCCATATTCATACTTGGGTAGTGATTTTGGACCCCAAAATAGAGTGTTTCAGGTAATTTTCGTATCAAAACTTTAAGGAACCTGTCAGTTGGGTCGATTTCTAGCCAAGAAACGAGTCGTTTAAATGAGTTTTAAGGTCAAAAATGTCCCTGGAACAGCCAAGTGTGTGTTACTGTTCACTCAGCATGTTTTTGTGTTTTCGAGCTTCAAATCGCATTATTTTCAACTCTAAATCATTCCTAGATGTTCCCTAAGTGTTGTACTATGCATATACTTCGCGTTTAATCAAAGATGGAGTCATTTTGTGGTGTTTTAAAGTCAAAAATGCACTGAGTACAGCCAATTGCGCCCAGCACTGTTCATCACACGTTTTTGTGTATTTCAAGCTTTAAATCATGTCGTTTTCGAGTCTAAATCGTCCCTAGATGTTCCCTAGACATTGTACTACGTGTGTAAACAAAAACCGAATCATTTTGGGTCAAGTTTTGAGCACGTTTTGGCAAAAACGCGCTGCTGGTCAAGTGGGTGTAGCACTGTTTGGGCGTTTTTGGTTTGGTTGACTGGTCAAACGCGTGTTTGACCTGGTCAACGCATGGTTGACTAGTCAACACGTGTTTGGTCTGAGTTTTTTACTTTCTGAGCGTTTTTTGGTGTCCATTGTTTGTTCCTTATCTATTTAAAACACCCGTGTATGACTAAATGATTTCAAAGTTAGTAAGATGTCTTAAAAGTTTGAAACGTGTCTTAACGGATTTAACGAAATGAATTAAGGTTTAAAAGCAACACATTATGAGATTTAAATGGTATCTTATCTTTGGTTTAGAGGTCGATTGATAGTTGGATTGCGAGACTTTGACGTGAGAAATTCTTCGAGCAATGGACTTATTGAACGAATGATCTATACTTAGCCTACGTCTCAGGTGAGTTTCATAGCCCCTTTTTATCATGTTTTGGGGTGAAAAGACACTTAAACTATTTGTTTACATGCCGTCGACAAAAACTTATATTTTTTTTCGTATACTTGCTTTCTATGATAGTACATCCTATTACATATTTTAAGTTTATATGTAAATTGACTAAGAAAGCGTGAATTATGATTGAGTTATCGTGAAACATGATCAATGAGTTGTATTACATGACATATAGTCATTAAAACGTAATACACGAATCTAGATTTATATGGTTGATTATTATGAGGTGAATCGTTATGTGACAGATCGTTATGAGATGAACTGTTATGTGGTAGATCGACGATCGTTATGAGATCTAAGATCGTTATGAGATGAATCGTGATGTGGTAGATCGTTATGAGATGATTTGTTATTTGGTGGATAGTATGAGATGAACCGTTATGTGGAGAATCATTGTGGGTGAGCAGGTGTGAGTACGGTTAGTCGGTATGATTGTATATTTATGATGGGTAGTATGGAGAAGTCTGTGTGGTTGAGTCTGTGTGGTTAATTCTGTGTTGTTATTTCTGTGTGGTGAATTCTGTGTGGTTATTTCTGTGTGTTCAATTCCTTTTAAGTGAATCCGACAGGATGTAGAACCGTAAGACCATATACCATGAGGCGGTTGGATTCAAGAGAAGGTAAGGCAGGTTGATGAACCGTAAGGCCATATACGTGATTATACATTTAAATAAACCTTTTAACAATGTGAAAACATTTGGTAAACTTATCTTGGCTCGTCCACTTTACACTCAAACTTTATATCGGTTGATTCAAACTTAAACGTCTTATATATATATGTATATTTATGTGTAAATCATGATTTTATACATTCATTTCGGAGATTTTAAGATATATATATGTGTGTGTGTGTGTGTGTGTGTGTGTGTGTGTGTGTGTGTGTGTGTGTGTGTGTGTGTGTGTATTATGAATCAACGTCGTGGCAAATCTTGATCTTTGCAAACTAAACCTACTAACTCACCAACCTTGTGTTTACACTCTCAAGTATCTTTTCAGGTATCAGGAGTCGCTTGCAAGTTAGGAGTTGATGGCTTTAGCTGGACTTAAGGATTGATTGTTGCATTTAGATAATAGACTCGGGCATGATGTCTCGGATTGTTTTCCCTTGCATGGGAACCTTTGTTGTATTTCTTGAATATTTGTATAACTTGAAGCCTTATATGAAAATCATGAAGTTTCTCTGTGTAATATCCATGTGCAATATCCTATGAGTTGCATCTCATGTTTTCGCCACAGGTGGGGTGTTACATTAGGTACCCTACAAGCAATCGAATACCTAAATCCCTTAAACCTCGGCTTTGATACCAATTGAAATGACCATATTTTTTTTATTTTTTTTACATTTAATTAGGTATTTGAAAAGACGACTAGACCGACAAAGACATCGAAAACAAATGTTACAAAAATTTGCATATAGGTTTCTGAGATTTGCATATGGGTTCTGAAAATTTGCATATGGGTTCTAAACCATTTTACTTATGCAAAACTTGATAATGAAGCACCTGATAATGAAGCACCAACATATGTTCAAAACCTTATAACATTTCATAAAGAACATAACCAACATATTTCCTTCTATAATTTACTTGCGGACACACATGAACATACAAACGAGTCGATTACCTGTATTTACCCAAAATGGCAAAATGGGCGATTAAATACTTAAAAGTGTATACTTAAAACCACCACATCATACATGACTCAAAACTTGACATTACACTTGTTTTACCAAAAAGACTCAATACATATCACGAGCCAAGAGTTCAAAGGGAGATACTAAGCTTCTATACCAAAATACCATTTTTCACAAAAGGCCAATATACCTTCAAGCTACAATCCCACTTCAAACCATATCAAACTTTATCCATTATTGCTATTTTTCGGAACCACCTATAAAATGGAAAACAACTAAAAACGTAAGCGAATGCTTAGTAAGTACATCATAAATATTGTTATTCCAGAAATTCTGAGGGATCCTTTAGTTCAGATTTATCTGAACTACTTCAGATTTCTGGGATATTTTATTTGTCATGTAATAGGTACATTTCTGAAGCAAGTAATCTGAGGTCACTCCAGATTACTTATGCTTCACTCCAGACAAGATCTACATTACTGAACATTCTATCTGAAGTCAAAGACTGAAGAA
>JAOEHQ010046617.1:0-11402 GCA_025447715.1 Asclepias incarnata
TAAAAATAAAAGGTATATTTACAATGCAAGTTTTTAATTATCATGAATGCTCTCATACCACGTACATAATATGTAAATATGTTGGTATATTTTGATTGTCACATGAGTTATTATTCGAGAATTATGTCAACCCGTACATCGCACGAGTATAATCTAGTTAAGTATATATCGAGGCCAAAGAAGTTTGGCAAAAATATACGGAGTATCAATGTTTTATGAGTAATGAAATATAAATTTAAATTTATAAGCTTAAATATGTCTCTAATCAATTTAATTATTATAGATACATGGATTTTATTTTTTATTTTGACATCTTTACTTTTAATCTTACCATATATTTTGATTTCGTTTTTAGATATGTGTAAGCTTTTGAATTTTAATTATATGTATTATTTTTGATGTTATTGATAAAATATGGTTGTATTATTTCACTTATTTTAAGTACAAGAATTTACTATTTTACCTTGATATTTAATACTCTAATAAACTTTTAATGTTGTGATATATGAAAGGGAGTATAAGACTATACCGTGTATGACCGTCATAATCTGTATCAAGTGGTTTGTTGTGATTAGATAGTACTTGTGATGTTGACGCTTATTAGATCTAATTTTGCTTGCCTAATGTTATATCATAAAATAAAGGCGGTGATAAATCTACAACATTTTTTTTTATCTATTTACAACAAGTACATGTATATTAATACTGTAATACATAATGTACAACTGTTTAAAGCAATGATTGTTGTAGATAAATAAAAAATGTTATAGATTTATCGTTACCAATAAAATAATGAACATCAGGCGAAGTAGGAGAATGTAAGAATTAATGTGGCGTTAGATGTTATGGCTTTCTACTTTCACAATAAATGATAGCTCTACGTACAGTTCATGTATTATTATTAACTCATATTCTATGATATGTTGGATCTTAACCGTCGATTTTGTACTTGATGGACGTATATGATTAAAGCCTTACATCTATATCTATATAAACTAGTCCTTCCTTTACCCACAAAACACACAAGTAGAATTATATATATGGCTTCCATCAAGCTCTCTACATTCAAGTGGGTTAAGGGGGAGAAATTAGTTAGAAGATCATATCTTCTCCACGTACATCATGTCAACTTCCGCTTCGATTATGACCTTCAAACCTCATTGTCTATGTGATTGTTATGGTATTCAAGATCCATATGACATATAATGTTTTATGTTGTGTTTACAAATGGTCCTTGTGGTATTATTCAAAAATACGATTATTTTTGGAAAAAAGTTAATTTGATGGACTCATAAAATCATGCAAATTTTCAAAGGTAGGAACCATGGAAAGTTAAAAAGATGAAAAAGGGCATCATATATAATCAGCTACTTGAAGGGACCACCCATGTAATTTATTCGATAATCAATTATTGTATGATTCAATGCAAATAATTGCATAAAGGATATATAAAAGCCAGGTGGCAGGAGTTGCTTCTCATTCGATCTTATATTCTGTGTGTGTTTGTGTGTGTGTCTGTGCCTCGATCAGTAGCTTATCAATTTATTTGCAATCATGGGATCGTTTCTGTCTTCTGTTTCTAATGGAGCTGATCGATGATGTTGCTAAAGACGATCGATGACGAGTATAAACGATTCGATGAATTCCGTTTGATCAGTTTCTCCTTGGCATGCAGCTTCATTTCAATTCATTAATAATTAAAAGAATCCTATCAACTGATGTTGGTAAATTTTTCTGCAACATGGTATATATATACGCATTACTAATTAATTAGTTTATTTATTAATTAATTATTTATGATGCAAGGAAAGTGTTCAGTAGGAAAAGACGGGAAGAAATGGGATTCGAACCCATGATCTGATCTAATCTCAAATTGGACGGTGTAGGATTGTTAGATGGTATCTATATATGTCGATGTTCTTCAATTTCAGAACTTAAAACGATAGAATGGTTTTATGAGTGAATCTATTTCGGTAAAATTTCCCCTGTATGACCTTAATCAAATGTAAATTAAGGTATTTTTATATAAAAAAAAATTAGTGGTACTTTTTTAAATGGACCATTATATTATAGAAATCAGTTATACATTTAAACTATGCGATTAGAAATAATATACTGGTAATTTGTATAACAGCAAGAGATAAACTTTAACGAATTCATTGATCAGATTTATATTATAAGCAAGAATTCTTGATATAATTTTCATTGTTAGATATCATAATTTATATTATAAGCAAGAATTCTTGATATAATTTTCATTGTTAGATATCATAATCAACCAAAAGAACCACCCATGGAATTTATTCAATTATGATTCCATCATTCAGAGCATATAACAGCCAACGGATATAAGCCCAGTAGCAGAGTTGCGTGGAACTCACATTATTCTTACATACATTCTGTGTGTTTGTGTTTTGTGTTTGTGTGTGTGTGTGTGTCTACTCACTCTTATCTTTGTGGGCAAACATGGGAGGGGCTCTGTCTTCTTTTTATGGCGGAGGAGGTGATGCTAGTGACGACGAGGAGGAGTCACCACTCATTAAATTCCATTCATCTGAACGTTGGCCGGCAGCTTCATTTCAATGAAATGAAAAACACCAATAAACTGATGGTCTTATATTTTTCTACAGCCTGTTGTGGCCGTTGCAGGTTCATACAACCTCATATCAAAGCTATCTACCCAGCATACAGACGTTGACTTTGTCAAGATCGATGTCAATGAGTTAAAGGTACGTATGCATGTATTTGGAATATCTTAACACGAGTATATGAACTAGTACTGTAACCTTTAACTAGTACTGATTTGGAATATCTTAATACCAATATATGAACTAATTTTTTAAATTTAAATTCGATTAACTTATTAGCACCGTAAGTCCGTAACACCAACTGAAACATGAAGCTTGGGACGTTTTCCATCGTAAAACAAAAATTGACTTCGTATTCAATTAAGATAATAATCATCATAAAATAGTTGTTGTAGGATGTGACAAAAGAATTCAATGTGCACGCGATGCCAACCTTTGTATTGATAAAACGCGGGGAAGAAAAGGAAAGGATTGTTGGTGCCAAGAAGGATGAACTCATGAAGCAGATCGAAAAGCAGAAAAGTCTCTAAGATCGCTGCTTTATCGCACTTGATAAATATATATATGTGTGTGCGCGTGCGTGCATGCTCTGCAAAAATGTGAGCTTAAACTTCCCTTTGTACTGAATAAAGAATTGTCTTTAATTAGATATGAATTCTGAACCATCATTTTAGTGTGTATTTCTTTTGGTGGTTATTATTTCCTTTTTAGTCAAATACATCAATCTTCTAGCTACCCAATTTAGAGAGAGAGAGTGAGAGAGAGAAGAGGGGGTGGACAAAGTGATACGATACAAAACTGGAAATTAAATGATACAGACGTTTCTATCCTTGGAAAGTGATGTTGATCAATACAAATGCAACATGACAGTTTCTTGGTTTTCTATCTGGGGGAAGGAGCTAATCTATAAATACGTGGCTGCTCACGATGAGAAGAATCAAACATTGAAGATACTACTCTTCAGCGCACTTGGAAACGTGCATACTACATATATGTTCAAATGGTAGGAGGAAGCATTGTGTATGATGTGCTTCTCAAACGGTGTACGATTGCTGGATGGTATCTATGTCGATGTTCTTCAATTTCACAACTGATTCCACATGGCCTTTCAGTGTAAGCAACTCTCGCAGCCTGCATTAAACATTCATAAGATGGTATCATGAATTAACTAGGATAGGAATTAAATGTTTTACATCTCACTCCATGTAAGTAATTTGCAAAGGTAAAGTCATTAAACTTTCAACACATTAATTTATAAATCTGTCAAATTGGGTTGTGTTTAATGTGTAGCATGTCAAATTAGTTGAATGTAGTTGATTGGATTAAAGAGACTAAAAGTTGCCCGAAGTTTATTCAAATGCGTGCAGCTTCCTAAATGAGATGAGATTACATTATTATTGAACTAATAGAATCTTGGCACATATATATTTAACACATTAATTCACAGTAGAGCTTAGTAATTTGACAAAAGGTGTTTGCAGGTCCCCCCGACCTAACCTGACTAATTGACTAGCCTTGAGCTGTAGCAATGTTATTGTTTTAGCCCGAATCAAATTGAACTTGTTTAACACCCTCTGACTAAAAACTCCAGGGAAATAAACAACTGAAAAACATTGTTCTAATTTCTTTTGTGTTCTATTTAGCCTCCCTTTAAAGGTTTTACTTAATGCCACTATACGAAGAGTACAGAGAAATATAATACCAATTAAATAATCCTCATTTTCTTCTCTTGTGATCTACAGACTTGCTAAGTAATAGTCAACAAGTGTAAAAAGTGCAAAAGAAAGGTACTGTACCTTGTCATCTCAGCTCGGCGTTTTGCGTCTTCAGCCATTTGATTGAGTTCATTGTAATTGTTTCGTTCAACATATTGAATTTCTGGTGGATCCAGTACATGAAGTGTCCTCTGTGCCGCAGCCCATTTAAGCTCACGGTCTTCCTTCCCAAAGTTCCTTTTCCTGGTAAAAGCAACCTGCAAAGAGATAAAAATCCATTTCAGTTATCCAGTTTTGGCTGCATTATATCAATAGTTATACAACGTTTTACTTACCCTTTGATCAATGACAAGATCCCAAGCTCTACCACTTATTGCATATCTGATGAAGAACTTGATGAAATCCAGTGGGATGTAGAATATAATGTTATAAAGCCATATAACTCCAGCCCATCCCCATCCAATCCCTTCAATTGCAGCAAAACTCCAGTTTGCATAAACGGCAATCAATGTTGCAATCTAAGAAAAAAAGGGATAATAAACTTTAACCAACTCTCTATTCAGAAAGGATGTTATGTGCTAAAGACAGATACACCAATTAAATTTGGCATAATGGATGAGTTGGTCTGGTTGGGTAACTGGTCAAATTGGGTTGGGTTGACCCGAAACCCTTTTTTCTATATTAAATAACTTGAACAATTATGTAGCTTTCTAAATTAAGTAAGTTTTTATACATTATACATACACTTCGGACAAATTTTGACCCGTTCACTTTTAGCTAACTTGTTTGATTTTAACCGGTTGACCCATTAGAGCTAAAACATGACCCAAATCCACCCATATATAAATAAATGAATCGAGATTGACAATTATTAGCCCGATACTAAAATGAAAAGGAAAGGGGGCTTATCACATTTCCACTTACCAATTGAGCACCCCAAAAAGTAGAGCTCCTGGACGTTCTTTATAAGACCAACTTCTAGATCGTGTAACGAATATGAGGGCTTGACTGATGGTACTAACTTGTAGATATATTGCTGAGGCTAGTTTTCTAAAGTCATCACGTGCCCCTTTCTGTAGGCTTGAAACGCTAAAGACACGCTAGAAAATTCCATGATGTACATCATATAAAATTCAGCATAAACAAATAGCCAAATAGCAGATAATAAAAACCAATGTGCAAATCTAATATGAAGTGAAACTTTCTTACTGGGAAAAAGTCGGTATCATATGCTACATAGAAAAAAATGACAGTCATCATAGCCAAGTAGCTACCGAGAATGATCCCTGTGGCAAAAATCTCTGACAATTTCCAGCTGTCTGGTTGAGGAGACGGTTTCACTCTATCCTTGGATATTGTCATAATGGTACCTGGAATCCCGATATAAAGGTAAGCACGATTATTAAAGATGCAAACCGATGTACTTGTAGTCAGGGGATTGAGTTGTGTTTCATCTCAAATGGATCAAACAGGTGAAATCAAGGAATATAGCTAAAAGGAACAGATCAAATGGGTAGAACGAGTTAAAAGTTTCCTAAGGTGAAGTTTCAATGTACCCCCAAGACTTTTTTCCGTAAAAACTCGGATTATAATTGTCCTAACATCATTTTCTAATCATAATTAACGGCGTAACGTATTAACTATTAATAAATATAAAGTTCAGAAAATGAGAAGAGTTGTTTATGGAGTATGGGACAACTTGACCCAACCCATACGGACCTCAAGGTTAGCCAATAAAAAGCAATCTGTTAGGTAACACAGCATCATGGTATGTGTCTTTCTAATTGGTTACCTATCTAAACAAGAAACTAACGAAAAATGCAATACAGCTATGTCGAAGACAGATTCTAACCATCATTAAGAATCGCAATGATCAGCACCATAAAGGGCGGAAAGTCAAACTTCCATATGAGAGCTAGTAGCATGAAACCAAGCTGTTAAACAGAAAGGTGAGGAGATTTAGGTGAAATAGTGAAGTAGAAAACATTCAAATGGTATAATGGCAGATAAATATGTGACTTTAATGAGCGTTATGTTCAATAGTATAGGTCAGAAAAACATAGTAGCATACCACTATACGGATAGTAATGGAAACTGCATAAATCTGCATAAGAGAAATTGTGCATTAGAAAATCATGAAGTCTTTTAACTGATATGACTAACAGCTGTCAGCTGCAACAAAGAATTTCCCATTTTTGTTAATTTCGTAATAACAAAACTAAATGGTTACTGCTTATATTTTAACACATTAGACAAACTTATGAGTTTAGCCCATTTCCTCTAAACTTAAGTAATCATTTTGATTAGAGGTGTCAGAGTGAACGGATTGGGTAACAGGTCAAAACGTGTGATTTCAGTAGCGGGTCAAAACAATTCTGCCGTCTCACAACACTCTTTATTTTGTAACTTAATAAAAGCAAAAGTTCTTATATATGGTTACATAAAACTAATTACAATAAAAAGCCAACTCTTTTAGTAAAAAGATTTAAGCATTATATGCATTTTAATACACTTTGGAAGACTTTCTACCCATCCAGCCCATTGACCCATATCTTCTCTAGTTAGATCTTGTAGCTAACCTTACTCGCCCATTAGAGAGAAAACGTTATCTAAATCAACCCACTTATAGGTAGACGGCTCGAAGCTGTCACCTTTTATTTGAATTGTTGATTTCCATGGTTTAGAGATAAATGGAGATTCGTCATCAATAACAGATGATCTGATCAACTGAAGAATTTAACAAAATGTGTAAGAAATGCTTACAATCTGAGCTTGAACTTACAGTGTAGTTTTTCATCCTTTGAAAGATTGCTCGACTAGTTAGCACAACACTGATAATAACACTAAGACCAGGTTCTGTCAGTACTATATCGGAGGCGCTACAAGCAGCATCAGTTGCATCTGCACCCGCTATACGATGTCTACTTTCTTAAGTGGCGGTGCATCATTCACTCCATTACCAGTCATACGACATATATGCTTTCTTGCTTGCAAACGCTTTACAATATGATATTCATGCTCTGTAGCAGAAACGTAAATGTGTAAGCATGTCAACTACCTGATAACCAGAAGGCCATAGTAGATTAACCCGAAGTAGTTTTAATATATTATTACTGCTGATTCAACTATTTTCTAGATAATATATGAGTGTGATAACCCTGAAACGGTCGATGCATATATGTTATGGACTTACCAGGGAAGACACCAGAAATCCATCAGCCTTTTCAATCAGGTCATCAACAGGCAAAGCAACAATCGATTCATCTTTGTTCTGTCCCAGTAATGCAGATGACGGATACATGTTGGTCCCCATTCCAAGACGGCGTCCAGTTTCTTTTCCTATTGCTATAGTTGATCACCTATTCAATATTTGAAATGAAATGAGAATTGAAGTGATTATCAAATACATTTGCACATAATGGATGTGGATATACTTTATTGCAAAACAGAAAAGTTACGATTCAGCTTTCTGTTTTATGTCCTTAAGTAGCTTATCTATCATCATGATACTCTATAGATCCTTGATAATCAAGAAATCCATACTTGTGATCATTTTAACGCTTACTCCAAGATTTAAAACCCTTCTGATTGTCTCTACACTATCATGCCTCTGTGGATCAAAGAAAGGCATGAGGCCAACAAATTTCCATGGACTCCTGGGCTTTCCTTCTTTCCTGAAGGGCTAATTGTTTGATTAGAACCATTTCAAGTTTGAGATCAGACAACCCAAATCAAGAAGTCATCAATTCTAACTTAATCCAACATGGGGTGGTCATGCTATAAAACTACATCATGACATAGCTAATAATCTATACAAATGAAACAGTATACTTTCATACCTGAATCTCATTTTCTGTTATATGGTCCTGAAGTGCATTTATGGCAGGACTTAAGCTGCAAATCAATTTTAATATCATGAGATGAGATGATAAAACTGATACATTCTCATAGAGCAAGGACTGTAAATGCTAACCAATATTCCATTAACTTGCAGATAGAAGCTTGATAGGTTGATGTATGATGAATGAAAGAAAGCGGATGGACTTTCCGATCCCTACATCGAATAGAAGATGCCCATAGGAATAAGAAGTATATATAGAGATGGCAAATGGGTGGATTGAATAAAAGGGTTCTTGTTTTGGGCTAGTCAGAGGTTGGGGTGACATGTAACACTTGTTTGTACAAGATTTCAGCACTTTTTTAAGATAATTATGGTGTCAACTAACAAAAAAAATATATAATTCATAATAGTAATCCAATTGTTCATTAAAAAACTATGTAGGTTTAATGCATTAAGATTACAACTTTGGGCAACCTTTGACCCATTTCTAATTTAGCTGGGGGGTTTTATCTTAAGCGTTTGACATAACACATGACCTGTATAGACCCATTCATAAGTATATGAGTCGAAATCGCCACTTTTATTATTATGGAAAGTATCATATTCACCTCATATTTTGGAGGATCGCTGGATGGTATGCTGTCCGCTCCTCCTCATACAGCACATATTGTAAATCAGTGTATGAGGCCAAAGGCGAGTCAAGATTGAGAAGAGACAAGGTTGGCAAAACCTAAAAGGGAACTTCTTTCCTGACATATTCTGCACCACTGCATAAATAAAGCCCAGTTTTTGTGTTATGCACATGAAATAAAAACACAACAAAAGTGAAGAAAGCATCAATAACTAGATGTGGCAGAGTAGGTCAAAACTGCCACTTTTTATTAATAATCGTCATGATTCCGCTTTGTTTTTAATTTGTCGGGGATTAGCTCGTTTTTAGCATTTACTTTATAAATGGATGGATGAAGCGGGATCATAAACCCATTATTATTGGAGCACAAAGAGAACCCCAGAAAGAACACATTCCCGCAAGATTTCTACAAGCATGACTCCCGGAAGAGAATAAGGGGATGACAGTGTTTGACAAAACTATGACAATGACATGATAATGGTAGAAAACATTCGAATGGGTGTTCTATGGAAAGACTTGACTGTTCTATAGTTTGATAAGATTAAAACGGTTCTTCAGAGAGTTGTTTGTTGACATGTTAACCGAACCTAAACTAAGAAAATGTATCACAGCCATCATAATTTGCGTATACTCAAAATCTCAATAGAATACATTTAAAAGAACCTAAATTAAAAATAAAAAAGTATCACATCTAACTTAATATATTTTGGTAGAAGATAGATACAGAACATACAATAGCATACATACAAGCTTCAATAACATACATACTAACTTCAATAACATACATATAAAAAAAGTATCACATCTAATCTAATTATGTTATTTATATCGTAAAATAGAATAGCATAATATTACCTACGTTGTCATTTAATTGTTGCAGATTAACCATAATAAAAAGAGAAAATAAAAACCCCTAAATTAGGGTATTTCTATAGAATCCAATGAAAAAATGTATCATTAGTGCACCGATTCTCTCCATACCAAAAAAGTAATATCAAATAATCTGTAACCGTAGGATATTAGTGAATGTCATATCCAGGATTTTCATCAATAATCATCAAAATTATCAAAATTAGGTTAAACTTACGAATAATTGACGTAGTAGTGTCAGAATTGCGTTTCTTCAGCTATTAATGGAAATGAAGATGGAGGTTACAGAGACTCCTTGTAACGGTGGAACTTCTTGTAATGGTGGAACTGATGGTGGCGGTGTGGCGGTGAGATTCGTTAATATGGCGGTGATGGTCGGGTTTAATGGTGGAAGCGATAGTGGTCATGGACTTATAAATCTGTGATAACCTAGTTGAAGAAGAAGGATTCAAAGGTTTATACATGTTTATGTCAAATTACGTTTGTATCCCTCATCGCGCGATCTAAAAATTGGACGGCCCAGATCTGTTCCTTTGTACTTTTTTTAAATAGGTGTTCTCAAACTAAGTCAACCCTATATATATATATATATATATATATATGTTTTTTCAGTTTAGTCCCTGTATTCATATATATGTATATATATTTATATTTTCAGTTAGGTCCCTGAAATATTAGTTTATTTATGAAATTAATTATTAGTTTTGAAACTTATTAAATTTTGTCCTTATTATTTATTTATTTTTGTATGTTTTAAATGTTATTAATTTAATGAATTAATGTAATGTCTTTAATTTATAAAAATATTAGTTTTATATAATTTTATGGTAAAATAAATGTGGAGAGAGAAAATGCTGATGTGACAGTGAGGATGAGATAAAGTAGGGGTATGATAGGGAGGGGTTAGTTCTTGGGCGTGTCTTGAAGAGAGAAAGCTGATGTGGCAGTGAAGATGAGGAGATGACGAGTTCAGGATAGGGTGAGGCCTAAGGCATCTCCTTATCATGATGTCGTCATCCTCTCATCCTCACTGTCACATTAGTTTTCTCTCTCCAATACACATCCAAAAACACCCTTCTCCTTATCATACCCCCATCCTCATCTCATCATCACTGTCACATCAGCTTTCTCTCTCTCCTTTTATTTTGTTTTGTAGTCAAATCCTTTTTTTTATTACTAACACCAAAAACCAGGCCCACATCAGCGTACAAATGCTCGTCCATGCGTTTCCAAAATACGAGACACGGCGACAACAAAGTGGCACGATGGGCTGCTACCTATGGTGTCGTCCACAATGAGGATGATGAAGAGGGTCACGACGTACGATAGGAACCGGCTTAATAGTTATTATAACATTTAATGTACTATTAATTAGTTAAAATAAATTTAAATTAACTACAACAAATATTTAACTAATTAATATCAATTAGAAAGTTAACTACTAATATCATTTTACCCCCTTTTTTTTTCCTGACATAATTACCATGGACTATCATACACAGTTGATGCTTAACGAAGTCAGACGTTGTCACCCTCAACCCTTTACCCGTACATCATTGTTGAACAACTTGTAACATATCCGGTTATCTCATCGCACAGGCACACTTCTTGTATTTATCAGATCAGATTACCATTAGGCCTCTCCCATCCATACTTTCAAATTATCAAATTATCACTGCCACATCAGCGCCACATCATCCTTTTCTCCCATAATTTACCCATAATTTACTCCCTACCAACCATACCACCAAATTCTC
>JAOEHQ010046618.1:0-11402 GCA_025447715.1 Asclepias incarnata
TAAATAAAGCTTTCTCTATTAACAATTATCATATACCCGGTGAAGGGTCGCTCCCTATCACTTTGTTTTTATACCCGATCGCATGATTTTAAAGACGTGTAATATTAGTACATTGTATGCTCATGGGGACGCCCGCATAACATATAACTAAATTCGTACGTGCGGATTAACTACCACTTAAAACTAAAATCCCGCTACGAAGCACGCAAACTATCAAAAAACACATGAAGGAGTACCTTTGTGTCACATAAAAAGGAGTCACCTTCACAATATAGGCAAAGGAACAACTTCCGCAAAAACGACCTTTGCAGTACACGCGAAGGTCAAACCTTCGCCAGAACAACCTTTATAATACATGCGAAGGTGTACATTCAAACAAATAACCTCTGTCGTATACAAAGGTAAAAAACCCCTGCAGGGGTAACCTATAACATGCTTCGTATGCGAGGCCTAACCTCAGCAAAAAGCAATGCTCGCACTTCAAATAAGACCACACCTTATAAGAAACCTCTTATAACAAAAGTGGCCTACATAAACTACGCATTAAATCACAAAACTACCAACAGTAGTACGGGTTTACACACAAATATTCGAAACATATTAATTGTTCTAACCGGCCAACGGCCTTAAAAAATTTCAAGGTAAGACAGATAACCATGAAGCTACGCAGTGGAAATACCGTCAACAGGAGGATCTTGAGGTGGAGCTGGAGATGAAGAGCCTGGTTGTGCTGATGTAGGAACTTGCTGGACCTTTTCGGGTTTTATGGCGATGAGCTCTTGGTACGAAGCTTTCGGGTTAGAAGATATCTTTTCCACAAAGGGAAACTCCGCACATCTGTAATCCTGAACAACTTTTTCAATCATTATGGCAACCTCGGGATCATAATCTGCGCGCTCTTGTAAGTCCACTAATCCCTTCTCGCTAAGTTCCTTTAGGATCATGGTTCTCTCATCATCTCTATTGCATGAAATAACTGGCCCGATCCATTGGCCAAGCTCCTCACTATCCACCAAGGCCCTGCAAGCATAAGGGATCACCTCTGTGATCAAGCATGCACGCTCAGCTTCACCCTTATGCACCTTTTGCGTCAGCTCGTCTATCAAAGTCGACATCATGTCTGTGTTCGCTTTCTCCTGACCTAACTCTGACAGGCTTTGGGCCAACTTGGCCTTCACATCCCCCAACTCCTCATCTTGCAATTTAATTGCAGACTCACCCTCCCTTACCTTTGCTTTCAGAACTTCCACTTGCTTCATCCCTTCCTCCGCCTGCTTCACCTTCAGGTTAGCTTCCTCAACATTTATATGCAGATCAATACATTCCTGTTTTTCCTGCAGTAGTTGCTCCCTCATCCTCTTCAATTCTGCGGCTCCTTCCGCCATACGAACACTAGCAGCAGCACCCACGGTAGCATGCCTATGAAAGCTCTTATTAAAAACTTTGACAAACCTCTCATACTCGAGCTCCTCCAAACCCCTCATTTCTTCCCTCTCCTTGGGGGTTTCCTGGTACCACAGATCCTCCGAGCTCGAGTCCTCTACAATAACAGACCACACTCATTTGGAATCACATAAAACTACAACTACATTAAAAATGAATAGATACAAAACAGCACACCTGGTTCCTCTTCCACATGTTGTGTTCCAGCGGGTTCCTTGGTCGATTTCTTCCTTTTGGCAGGGGTCCTAGGTGGGAGATCACCTCTCCTCTTTGCCCTAAGGCGTGTAGCAATACCAGCCTTTGCCACTTTGGTCGGCCCCTTCGATGTGCCTGTGATTACTACCTCTTCTTCAGTGTGAGCTTTGTTAACATCATCCCCGACCACCCTTTCAGAAGTAGCCATCCCCTCCACAGAAGGCGACATAGGTTCCTCTCTACGGGGTGGCCTACTTGACACCTCAGCCTCACCACCTAGTGGGGGGGGATACCATTTGCGAGGTCGAACGAACGACCCTTGGAACACCATCAGCAGCTCCAATGGCACCTCTTCTGACGAAGCTCATAAACGACATATCTGCACAATCAAAACCTCGTTTAAGCGTCACTGTCTGTATTCAACTTATAAAACATTCATATAACAACTTACCATCAATAGCCTCCTCACCGGCAGGAAGAGCGGCAATAATGCCAGCTTTGTGCAACACATTCTCCGGATACACCCAGACACTAAAGTGATTCTCACACAAACTCTTAAATAATGGACTAGTATCTACACCACTTGGTAACGGGTCAATGGCCGTATTCTCGATTGCCAAATTTCCCCTATCAACTAACAACTCATACCCTGCAGGAAACAAACTCACACTCACATAAACAAACTCCTTTTTCCAGTTCCTAATATCTACCCCTCATTTCTCAAAACAGCCTACACCTCTTGCCCTATTGGCAATCGTCACCCATTCTCCGGCATCACAGATGGTCGCAAAACGCCTAAAGAGGTCCACACTAGGATTACCGCCAAGAGCGCGACACATGATCTCAAAGGCCATGATCTTTGAGTGACCTTGCGGATGCATTAGCGATATGTGATAACCATAATACTTTAACACATCTAGCAAAAATGTGGAAAACGGGTATCGGACGCTACTAACGGTAAAGGATTTTATATACATCCCAACAAAACCCGCGGGGGGCGATGTAACGGTTTGATTTCGGGAGGGCAGTCGTATTAGGTTAATATGATCTGGGAAGAATCGCTCAGCGAATTCCGCTAACTTGGCCTGGGTCATACTTGTTGTCAAAGTACTAATACCCACTTTCGCCATTCTTCAACAAAAATTAGGGTTCTTTACAAACAAAAGGGGGGAAATAAAACGGGATATTACCTGCTTGAATGTGGCAACAACGGTTATTCGGGATTTCTGGCGGCAGCGCTTAAATCGTCAACGACGAACTTGATGATGAGACGTATTCGTTCAGTAGGTGGGAGAATTTATGGGCTGTATCTAATGAAGCCCAAGGATTTCTAATTTCAAATCTTATGGTATTTCACTTTTTCATCCCTCTGACTACATTTGACCCGTTATGCACAATTTTAAAGTTTAAAGTAATACCCTTTGTAGTCCCTCACTTTAAACTGGGGGGCTTGATGACATATCCCTCTGTGCATACGAAGGAATACATATACGAAGCTATATAGCGGATGCTAATCATAATCTTTTCCTATTATATCGACATCAAATCCGGAACAATGAAGAACGGATATACATTCCTTAGTAAAGGAAAACAAATTAAAATAACTAAATCAAGATAAATACTATCTTGATACACCATATCTTGGAATTAGATAAATACTTAATTATCTTCTCCTCCAAGAAAGAGATCACCTATAAAAGGAGATCTCTCTACCTCATAATCGGCATGACACTTGACCGAATAAATCACTACATTATAATTGGCGTAAAAGGAGTTCCTTACCTTCGGGGAATCGCCAACAAACACTACAAAAACACATCATTCACCTTAGCATCTAATCTTCTAAGGTAATCGCGGTTTGGTGATCAATCAATTGGCGCCATCCGTGGGACCATAACTGAAACACTTCACAAAAAACCCACCAATCTTACCACGAGAAAGATTCGCTAAACCATGACTACCTCTAGCCAAGATACTCCTCCGATCGTCGCATCTCCTGCTACGCCAGCAGGTCCAATGCCTCCACCAGTTGGAGGTCCTGGAGAAGCGGCAGTAACAACAAATGTGACACCTGGTGCACCGCCCGAATCCGCCGCCTTTAGAAATCAGTACAATCGCCGTACCCCCCTTGATCTCAACAGAACTGCTCGATCCACTCCTATACAAGGGACCTCGCGTTTAGGCGCTAATTGGGCCTCAACCTCAACTGAAGGAGCAGATCTCGTAGATGATGCTTATCTCATTAGAAACTACGACCAGTTGACGGAAGGTTTAAGGCGGGTACGAGACATGGGCTTCGTAAGCGGTGTCAATAGGACTCTCTCTTTCGACAACGACGTAGATGAAGAATGGGAAGTTGAAACCCAAGATGGACGACCAATACATAATGCTCATGTTCGAAGAAGAGTTCCAAGGGACAATCCCAATAATGCACCAGGAATTCCCACTGCTGTCGCTGTAGCCACCGTTACCACCGTTAATACCATCACCGCCACAAACCATCACGAGGCGAACCATTTGGGCGCTATTCGCCCGCAAGATTTCTCAACCCTAGGGTCTGCCCCTCGGTACCCGCCTGCATTGCAAGGATACAACTCGGGGTATTTCCCCCCACCTTCAGGATACTTCCAAATGCCTCCGGGGTATCTCCCCTCGGGATATGTGCAAGGACCTCTGAACCATCTCGCTTCACTTCAAAGTAACAATCGCCCAAATACCCCTCAAATTAGTATTCCGTCTCAACACAATGCCACCCAAACACCGACAGTCCGTGCCCCAATGCTTGAAGGGCACCCGACACCAAATTCTATAGGGATGCCTCACTTGGCCAGCAATCCAATACCCGATCAATTCAATATTCCCCATTACCCTTACTATCCACCATGGCTCCATCCCTATGGTCCCTATCAGTGGGGACTTCCTCAAAATCACTATGCTATACCTTCGGGGAATGACTCGAACCAAGGAACCCCCTCACTAGGGGATGGCCTTGAGAATTCTCCTTTGATCGACTGGGTCCAACAATATCCCCTACCGGCAAATATGAAGTGTCCCTCCGTATTAGGAACTTACGAGGGCAAGGACGATCTGGATGATTTTCTGCAAGCATTCAGAGGAGTTGCAGAAATGCATGCCTGGAGTGATCCAGTGGCTTGCCGAGCTTTCAGTTGGGTACTAAAAGGAGATGCACGAGAATGGTACAATGCCTTGCCTAAAGGGTCCATAACCGGCTTCTCTGATCTCAAAGCTAAGTTCCGCTGGCAGTTTTATCAACAGAAAAAACACAGAAAAACGCATGTCTCGGTTCATAACATAAAACAAAAGGAGGGCGAAGGTACTAGAGCATTTATATCCAGATACACCAATGAAACTCAAGAAATAGCCGAGTTGCCCGAATCACAACGAGTCTCAGGCATGATCCATGGACTCCGAACCGTGGCTCTAATTGAACATTTATGTGTCGATCTTCCAAAGACCTATAACGAGTTAAAAAACAAGTCCCTCATTTGGTTAGATTCCAAAGAAACCGCTGCTAACAGTATTCGCACACCAGTGCAAGATGGTGACTCTTCTAATGGAAAAAGAAAGCAACAAGCTACGAGTGGCAAGGAAGGACGAAACAGATATCCATTCAACAGAGACGAGGGAACAAGGAGTCTAGGAGGACTCGCAGAGCTCACAAAAACGCCAAGACAAATACTTGCAACGGAGAGAGCGGCAAGAACCTTTGCTCCACCTCCGAAAATGCATAGCAAGGGAAGGCGTGACTTCAACCTGTACTGTGAATTCCACGCTGATCATGGACATGATACCAATGATTGCATGCAGTTGAAAAAATCAATTGACAAAGCTGTAAAAACTGGAAAGCTATCGCATCTAGTAGTTGGGGTTCGTCAGAATGCGAAGGTTAAGGAAGAACCACCTACTGAAGTAGCTACAAGAGATGCTCCTGAAGCAACCATTTACATGCTCCGTAAAGATATAAAAGAAGAAGGGTTGGCTTGAGTCTTCCGAGGAGCACGGTTCCCAAGGCACCATGGCAGTGGATGGGACCTCTCCATAGGTAACTCGAGCGCCCATCCCTACCCTTACTTATTTCAGAAAGCATCAGATAGTTATTCCTTCATAGTAATGATGTAAACTACCCGAACTATTTAAATAAAGCTTTCCCATCACTTTGTTTTTATACCCGCGCGCATGATTTTCAAGACGTGTAATATTAGTACAATGTATGCTAATGGGGACGCCCGCATCACATATAACTAACTTCGTACGTACGGATTAACTACCACATAAAGCTAAAATCCCGCTACGAAACACGCAAACTATCGAAAAACACATGAAGGAGTACCTTCGTGTCACATGAAAAAGAGTCATCTTCACAATATATACAAAGGAACAACCTCCGCGAGAACGACCTTTGCAATACACGTAAAGGTCAAACCTCCGTAGGGACAATCTTTATAATACATACGAAGGTGTACATTCAACCTTTGTCATATACAAAGGTAAAAAACCCCTGCAGGGGTAACATGTAACGTGCTTTGTATGCGAGGCCTAACCTCAGCAACAAGCAATGCTTGCACTTCAAATAAGACCACGCCTTATAAGAAACCTCTTATAACAAAAGTGGCCTGCATAAACCACGCATTAAGTCACAAATAAAAACTACCGACAGTAGTACGGGTTTACACACAAACATTCGAAACATATTAATTGTTCTAATCGGCCAACGGCTTTAAAAATTTCTTCAAAGTAAGACAGCTACGCAGTGGAAATACCGTCAACAGGAGGATCTTGAGGTGGAGCCTGGCTGTGCTGATGTAGGAACTTGCTGGACCTTTTTGGGTTTTATGGCGAGGAGCTCATGGTACGAAGCTTGCGGGTTAGAAGATATCTTTTCCACAAAGGGAAACTCCGCACATCTGTAATCCTGAACAGCTTTTTCAATCTTTATGGCAACCTCAGGATCATAATCTGCGCGCTCTTGTAAGTCCACTAATCCCTTCTCGCTAAGTTCTTTTAAGATCATGGCTCTCTCATCATCTCTATTACATGAAATAACCGGCCCGATCCACTGGCCAAGCTCCTCACTGTCCACCAAAGCCCTGCAAGCATAAGGAATCACCTCTGTGATCAAGCCTGCACGCTCAGCATCACCCTTATGCACCTTTTGCGTCAGCTCGTCTATCAAAGTCGACATCATGTCTTTGTTCGCTTTCTCCTGACCTAACTCTAACAAGCTCTGGGCTAACTTGGCCTTCACATCCCTCAACTCCTCGTATAAATCAAATATCATTAAAAAAAAATGGGAAGATATAGCTGGGATTCGAATCCATTACTTCCTTGTACAAAAGGATGTAGCAAGCCATTCCTTATAGCAACCTTGTTGTTTTGCTTTTGGTGTTTCGTGTATATATAGTACCAGGATGTTTTATTAATACCAAAAAAACAACAAAGGGTTAAGCCGGGATTTGAACACATGACACAGAACTACAAAAGCGGGTTCCTGACCAATCGTTCCAGCATACTTTTTGTTTATTATTTGCTGTAGCAAATATATATTCTAAACGGAAGAGTCGTGCAAAAAGACAAAATTTCACTGTTCCCGTCATGTTCCGTTAATAAAGGATATAATGCATTTAAGTTTTTTTACTGGCAATCTTCTAGTTCTAGGTCATGAGGATCAATGTTTTTGAAATGAGAAGTGATAATTGTACCACAAGTAATAAATCTACCACATATAAGCAATACTGACTTATACTGTATGCTGGAAAACTTGTATCTTGTGGTAAATTAATAAAAAACAATGGTACAATTATCATTTCCCTTTTGAAATGGATTGGATGTCGATTTGATTTAACGGCTGATTTCTGGCTTGACCTGTTGGACCAGCCTCAAACCGGTTTTTAAAAAACCAAAGTTTCAACTCGAATATGTGAACATATATATATTTTAAGGGGATGACAAGCCTGTTGTTCCAGCTATATATATATATATTAATTCATTCACGTGGTTGCTAGCTTGTGAGTTGTGAGGGAGAGCTGCTAGCAGCATCATACATGTTTTTCCCAATTTTAAATGGTTGCTAATTAGATAACCAAGACCATGGTGGTGGATGTGATCACAATTTTGAAATATGCTAGATGAGTTATCGGTGAAGTAAGTTGCTTTACACTTTGAAATATGACAGGGGTATTATTTTCACTATTGTAAAACCACAAGTAACATGGGAAAAAGTTTTTAAATAGTCAAATAAGCAAAGTATGCAAATATTGAAGACATTTTTAACAGTCGTGACGCCATAATTAACTCAAGTGGTGAAGCAATTCTTTGAGGTGGTGATACATTAGACTTTTAAGGTTTTTTAAGACATCTGAACGAGACGACGTTCCAAGTGGTGAAGCCTAGAAGTGAGACTCTAGGAAACGACCTTAGATCATTGTTATTTGTATGGGCATCAAGTCGATGTAAAAATGTAAATCCAAAATGGTAAAATTGGGGGTTTAATCCAAACTCAAGAGTAACTAATATCTTGTTACCCTTTTGTCTAGCTCATATTATCGACTTATCATCATTCTAAAATCCATATATACTTTTATAATGGGTGATGATCCGTACACCATTTTTTATAATCTTACTTTACCAAACATATTTCGGAATATTGTATTGTTTATAAAACAACCTAAAAAAAAAAAGAAAAAAAAATCATGCGTAAAAGATATAAGAATTCGTTCTTCGGATGTTAATTAAATAATGAATGATCATTTATGTTTTTTCTAACTTAAAAAAGATTGCCTAATTAATTTATCTTTTCTTTATCAAACTACATATAAATATTCATAAGATATTTTAATGAATAACATGGTCATAGATAAAGTGGTCATCTGCTATTGTTTATGTGGGGCTCCATTATGGGGGAGTCTAACAAAAAAATTGACGCGGGTTTCATCTTCGTTTCAGACCGGATTTAATCAACTTCATGTGGTGGTATCCATTCATGTGCACTTACCTCGGTACATTAAAAACTCACATAATGATTGTGTAAATATCAATGCGGCACAAGAGATTAATGAGTTTCTTTCTAATTATCTCTTTTTAATTAAAGTTATAACTCAATCACTCTTACATACCCTACATAATCACAAGATGCTATTTAAACAAAACCCCACACTTTTAATTGTCCAAAACCTCGAAATGTAATTTTTTGGTGGGGTTTGGTAGTAGTAGAGCACATGCCACTCCATATGGAATACACAATAATATATAACTTAATTATCGATTAAGAGTAATTTAATAAGAAAAGAAATGATCTCTATGTTCTCTGTAAAATGTGTACCCTAAAAGTGATAGAAGCGATACATTTATTTCTCTCTATTATCATGATATATAGTGAAATTAAAAAAAAAAATAGTAAGCAAGTAAGTAACACTTAATACTGTCTTCTATGGATTTTGAATCTTAATATCGTCTTTGACGGTATACGATAGTGCGGGAGAGGTTGAGATGTAGACAGTTTTACCCCTACCTAAAGTAGAGAGACTACTTTTAAGTTTTACCAAAAGTATAAAAAAGGCTTTCAATCTTACGGGTCATGAGGATTGAACCTTTGACATCCGTATCCACTTTACAGGGGCAAAGACTCCATTTACTTTATCTAACTCGGTGGATTTGTGAAACTAAAAGATATGACTAAGGAAATGATAAGTGGAATACATATATTTTTATTTTTTATTCAGATATATATATGTACTAATCTAAGTATTTTTAAAATCATTTTTGAATATTTCTCAGACCAAAAATATTTACTAAAAGGGATTTAAGCTTGAGAATAAATTATGATATTTTGATTTACATAAAAGTTTTTAAAAAAATTATTTAACAAGAAAATTTTTCCTAACTTGAATACCTTCTAAGCATTTTGGCCATTAGTCATTTTTCAAATTTATACGTGTCACCATGACGTTTTGGCTATGTTACAAAATACCCTACCTACTTTAAGGTTCGTTGTTCAATGTCGGCAACATTATCAAATTAAGGGGTTTGACAATGGAGCTAGATAGCACACGGTATCACCCCATACCACACTTCAATATCGCCGCTGAGATAGTGGTATGGGGTATGGTATGAGAAGTGTGGTATAGAATCTAGCGCATGGTATGAGAATATTGTGGGACATCATTTTTTTATTATAACCAATCATTTAATAAATGTGGGGTAACATTGTTTTTATTATTTATTTTTTATTGTAGTGTGGTATGGATTGCAGTGTGGTATCCTATTGCCAATGAAATAAGGAAGTGTGGTATGAAAAAGTAAGAAAATGAGATGTCATAAGAAGATTGGTTAAGAAGTGTGGTATGAATTACGGCATGATATCCCATTGTCAACCCCCTAATACTATCCCCATATAATATATAATATATATAATAGGGTGGTTTTCCAGTAAGAACACCTTTAAAGTGAGAACAACGTGAGAACACTTAAAAACTTTATTTTGATGCGTTATAAGTGTTGAATTAGTGTGCACGCCATAACACAAATCTATACTACTGTTTATATACGAGCCTACAGGGTCACACATAAAGAACACTTGGATATCCAGTTATATGTATGTATAAGGTATATACATATTTATTATCACAAAATTTAAAAGGAATGATATTGGACTTAATTAACTGTTGAATTAATTATTATTTATTAATTAATAAATATGAGTTCTTAATTATTAAATATTAATTATTAATTAAATGTTAATTATTAATTAAAAGACTTATAGTCCAAGTCAAAAAGGTTTTCAGAGATATATTTATTTGTTTTATATATGGGAGGTGATATTTGTACCATTATTCTTGATGGATGTACCACAACGTATAAGTTTTACAGCTGATTGTACAAGCCAGTAATGCATAATTGTGGTACATTTATCAAAAAAATGGTACTAATATCACTTCCCTTTATATATATATAATAACCTAAAACCTAAATATATACAATTCCTTCTTACGTTTGAATAAGAATAAGATAGAAAGAAAAACCCAACAATTCTTGTGTTTCTTCAAGCCGCAAAATAAACGAAAGTCAACAAAGCAATTGATTTGTTTTGTTCGTGCAAAACACAACTGTTTCTCTTTTACTTTATTTTCTTCCATTCGAACAATAATAAAGGTAAAGCTAGAGTTTTGGCTTTTGGTGATTAAGATCTTGCGCTCTCCGGTGATTGTTGGAAGTGCTCATGTGGATTATCTATAGAGATATTCATAATATTGAATATTTGTTTCAACCTACACGTGTTCATCAATTCGTAAGATATATTTTCTAATCCACTTTGTGAATTAATAACTTTGACAATTATTGTGTTATAACTAGATCTTGGTGGAATACTTAATTGTGTGAATGTTTAAAAATAAAATATATTTATTTTAATCTTTCGCTACGTTTATAAAATTTAAAAGTACACACAGTTTTTCAACAATAAATTCATAAAAATAACATAGTGTATAACTAATTATCGTTATTTAAGTGTTTAACAACACATTGATAATTACTTATACACTATATTGGTTTTATGGACTTTTAATGTATCTGTTAGTCCCAAAATGGGACTTAATGATTTAACTAGTTAAGCACAACTACTAAGCATACTTAGAAGCAGTTTTACGTTGTTATTAATGTAATCATCAGATAATCGATCAGCTGAAGTCGAAGAAAGAAGCTGATAAAAGAGATGTAAAGTTAAGAGGAATTAACTTTACATTTAACAG
>JAOEHQ010046619.1:0-22320 GCA_025447715.1 Asclepias incarnata
GTTTTAGGTTATGATTGTTGCTAGCGATAGAATAAGCTATATATATATATATATATATATATATATATATGTAATTTGGTTTAACTTAGGGAAGAATAGGAGCCCGAACCTAAAAAAAACTCTATCATACTACAATCAGTATTTGAACCGGTATTACTGGTACCGAACCGGTTGGTACCGGAACCGGTTATCATCAAAAGTAGGAATCGAATACCGTACCGAACACAAAACGGTACCGGTATTTCGGTACGGTACTGGTTCGGTACCGGTACGGTACCGGTACCGGTATTTTTGGATTTTCGCTCATCCCTACCACGCGCTATACAAGCGTATAGAAATATATTATATAGTTGGCAACATATGTTAATAGTCGTGAATTATTTTGTTTTATTTCGTGACTCGTTTTAATTTTAAAATTATTATTTTAATAAAATGAATAATTATATGTTTAGGTTGTATTCTTAAATGAGATAATTTAATATTCTCGAGTTTCATTTAAAAAAAGATTGGATAGGAAAAAGAAGGAGATGATGGTCTCGAATTTTATTTAAGAAAAGAAAGAGAATGGGTAATCATAACTAAAAATATTTGGAAGGATGGTCATCATTTACCTCTTTTTTTATCTATTCTCTTCTTATTTACTATTCTTGTCTTCTTTTCAGAAAAAACTAAAAATAAAAATAAAAAATTTCAATAACACAGTGTTAAATATAAATAGTTGGATGTAATGGACGGTTGAGATAAAAATGATGATATAAAGGATAAGTGGTTGAGATTAAAAGTTATGAGTTGTGTGAAAAATGAGTTGTGTTATTATGATGAATTAAAAAATGAATATTATACTTATTTAAAAACTTTTTAAGCTCTTATGATTGATCAGAGACTTTTAGACTTTTTTTTAATAGTTAGAAGCGAGAAGCTCTTTAAAAATTTAAATTCATTTTTTTAAGGTATGAATTAATCGCGAATATCGGAAGATCTAGTATACATTTCAATAATCAAGTCCGCACTAGAAAGCTTTCTCGACAAACGTGAGACCTAGGAAAGTAAAACTCGCCGTCAACCCCATCAAAGTGAGTTGGTTATGTAGGAGTTCATTTGACCCGATCCAAATTCCCGGCCCAATTAACTAAAACTACAGTATATAAATTAAACAAAATGACTAACAATATTGCATATAATTTTTTAGAGAGAGAAATAATAATTGATCAAAGGTACGCACCTAACTGTCTCTTTATCTATCCATTAAAATCTTGGATCTTTGCTTTTTGTGTTATTAAATTATTATTATTATTATTAGGTTTATTATACACCGATATATTAATTATTATGATAATTGTTTGTTTATATTAATCACATTTTCATAATTTTTAAAACCCTAATTAATATTCCTTTTATTTCCCCTAATTGTATATCTTTATGCTTACAGTTTTTAAATTTTTTATGTTTACAATTATTTTATTTTATTTTTTAACCTAGCTATTCCACCTGCTTTGCGGATTAATCCTAGGGGACTAACCGCTTAGCGGTTTTCTGGAGTCGTTGCGGGTGAACCTCTGTGGTCACACTGGGTATATTTTTGCTCATAGGATTCGAACTTGGGACTTCTAGGTATTTTCACCCTTAGAGACCAAGTCTTTGAGCGGGTGAACCTCTGTGGCCACACGGGGTATATTTTTGCTCCTAGGATTTGAACTTGGGACTTCTGGGTATTTTCCCCCTTAGAGACCAAGTCTTTGAGTCATTGATGAAACGACCGTCAAGTATCGATTTTGACCAAAATTATGTGGCGTGCTTAAAAGTTAAAACCGAAATTATTAGGAATTATATTATAGTGTGGAATTCGGTGCCTATTATGATGAACAAATGTATGTCAGTGTTTGTATGTGGGACTATAATTCTGGTTTTTTTGGGGGGAATATTAATCAAATTTGAAGAAGCAGGTTACAAATTACTATGTGAAACCCGATAATATCTCAAGGATATTCACTTTGAAAAGTGCACATATGAACAGCAGTTATAAATTGGTTTGTGATTTCGTATTCAGTCTAAATTCCTTATCGTTTGTTAAATAACTCTTACAATTTGTAGATGGCTCGTACTAAGCAAACTGCTCGTAAGTCTACTGGAGGAAAGGCCCCTAGGAAGCAACTCGCCACCAAGGTATAGTCATTGTTTTATATTTTTACTTAGGTCATTCTCATTTTTGACTCTCGACATATATGTATTTATGGGTCTTATTCAACATACCCTTAACTTTTGTTTTTAATGTTTGGAAACGATAAAAAAAAAAATAATAAATAAATCTTGCATTCTTTATTTTCATCTGTCCTTGCCCACTGACAGGGAATATATATGAAATGCAAGTTGATTTTTTTATTCCTGATCATGATTGTGGTTTTATCGTATGCTACTATGTTAGGCTGCTCGCAAATCTGCTCCAACAACTGGAGGTGTGAAGAAGCCTCACAGATACAGACCTGGAACTGTCGCCCTTCGGTTTGTGACTGACGCCCTGCTTTGAATCGTTTGCTCTTCTATTTCTTTCATTCATATGTTGTGTTGGTTGTAATTTTGCGTGGTATTATTTTACAGTGAAATCCGTAAGTATCAGAAGAGTACTGAACTTCTAATCAGGAAACTGCCTTTCCAGAGGCTTGTTCGTGAAATTGCTCAGGACTTTAAGGTTTGCTTCATCGTATTAGTGTTTTTTATTTTGAATGGTTACTTTAGCATACCTGTTCGTTTCCCATCCTTGTTACACTTTTTTCTATTCCGTGAATATCCATTTCCATGTCAAATAAGTCGAAAGCGCCTGTGTTACAATGTTTTAAATTGTTCTATTTGAAAGAAGCTATATTATCTTATTATATATGATTTTTAGAATATAATTGTGCTTACAATGTTTTAAAATTGTTCTATTTAAAAGGAGCAAGTGTTAACGGACTGGCCCTAACCAAACCAAACCCAACCCTTCTGAGCCCTAACTCCATTTTAATCTGTCACCTGGCTTGCCCATATTGCCACTTTTAGAATGATTTTAATGATGTTCAAATCTTAATGATGTATCTGCTTTCTATATTTGCAGACTGATCTGCGTTTCCAGAGCCACGCAGTGCTGGCACTACAAGAGGCAGCTGAAGCTTATCTTGTGGGACTGTTTGAGGACACCAACCTGTGTGCAATTCATGCCAAGCGTGTGACCATCATGCCCAAAGACATTCAGCTTGCTAGGCGTATCAGGGGAGAGAGAGCTTGATTCATCAACTTAGTTACCATCTATGGACTATGCTACCAAATTCTAGACAGTATTAAGCTTTTAGTTTGTCTGTACTCGATATTCAATTTCTGTCGTTCTTGGTAAGATCATAAGACCTATCCTTAAGTTTGTCGAATGATTTATTGAGATTGGACTATTAGTATGTGACTATTTGTGGTTTGTTAGTTCTATCATTGCGTATTTCTGGATTTGAAATAACTGAACTGCTGCTATTAGTTCTTCAAAAGACGAAGACGGTGCACAATGTATTAAAACTTGAAAATCATACTAGTTGTGTTTCTAGCGATTAAAGGTCATGTATGAAAATTATATCTATATTCAAACCACAGATGGTAAGAGAAGGCAATGTGTCATTTTCTTTTCGGCCTTGTTTCTTTTTTACTTAATACACTTAATAATTAAGAATTTAATACATTAAGTCAAATTTCATGTTTCTTTATTGACTTAATAAACAAAAATAACCGTCAATTACCTATTTATTATTTAATAGGTACAGACATTTATTCATTTAGCCATTTAATACACTCAGCACATAATAACTAAAAAAAGAAACGGGCCCTTCGTGGCTCATTATTCCTACTTCAACACGTCTTACATCCTTTGACTACTACATAGGCGATGCAGCAGAAAACGACCACGAATTGTAATCCACCGAGTTGGAAGAAAAGGGATGACCGTTCTGGTTTCTATAAATATTTCATGGATCTAGATCTGAAGATGACAATATTACCAATAGATGCAAGTAACTAAAAAACTATCGCATTTTTAAAGCATATCGTGTATATTAACTCCCAACCATACCACTTTGGTTGGTAATCATCAATACTATGTTTCAAACTGGTATCTATAAATCTTAATAGGATATATAGGAAATAAAAAGGAGGTAATACCTAACTGAACTTTCTATTTTCTCTATATTATTGGTTTCGATAAGCTCCAAGAATGGATTGAATACACAAATACTACCCGTGGGACGCTTCTAAAACTTCTAAAATATCCCAACTTTTCTCGCTACCTTCACCATCTTTTACCTAATGTGTATCTACTATCCCAAGGATATACAAAGCCCGCAATACTCCAAAGAACGGGTGCCTTTTCGTCATCTTCTGCATGCTTCAAAATGGATATCAAACAAGACGGTCAAGTCTATTTGATAACGAGGGAGGAGTTATTTTCATTATATGTTGATTCCTTTTGACATAGGCAATCAGGCAATGGATTTACGTAAAATGCTTCCTCTGAACGGAACCTATCCGTTCCTTTTGTTCCTGTGATGGGACCTTTTCTCCTCCGGGGTGAGCCTTGCCTGCAATAACCATGCCAATCATGGTAAAAATGACAGAAAACATAGCAGTGGCAAAAATGGGGTTGTGTTAACAGGTTAAAATAGGAACTACTGCTCAGTGCCAAGCCAATTGTGTTTGATTCAGAACACTTATCTGTCCAATATCTTCATCTTTTTGGTTTTTGTGAAATAATGCTGCATCTGATTTTTATTTTTCAAGAAATCATGCTATTTCGGTGATAATCTAACTTTGTAACTAGAAAGATTCTATGATGTTTTGCATTAAAATATGCTTTTAGTGAATTTTGACCTATTCCCTTTGCAGCTAATGTTTTCTATTTCACCCTGTTGACCTGTTAGAATAAAACACAATCCAAGTCGACCCATGGCCATTCATAGCTAAATGGATCTTTAGAAATCAGTAACCTATTCGTTAAAGACCGAGACTCTTGATACTGATCATTTGGAGCCTTAGTTAGCTACAAAGCAAGTTAAGTTGACTATTTCTGTATAGCAAAAATACCAAGGCAGGGCATAGACGGACCTAAATGGAAGTGCAGTATGGGCGAGAAAAAGATTTACATGGTTTTATAGTGCAACAGTAATAATTATGAAACTGTTAGTTTAGTGCATTTCATGAAATTTTGAAGGTAACCCATACCCTAGTCGAAATCCTGGATCCACTACTGCGGAGGGGGTATATTATATGAGAGTAATATGTGGACATCAAATGTCTGCTAAGTGCTAACTCAAGGATTTATGATTACTAGAGTGAGGGTGGCATGCATTTATATATGCATACATTGTTATAAAATATAAGAAATACCAGTAAAACAAATCAAGGGAGGAATTTTCTTCTAAACTCTTAAGCTCATCCATGCCATGAACATTGCAGCATGTTATAGGACACAAGGCTTTATGACGATTAACCAAATGCTCTGAATACCTTAAATAACGATGAAATAAAGGGATCTTCTAGATCCAAACAAGCTGTTTAATTCTTTGTAATGTGACAATGAAGTAAGTAATTTTAAATATCTACTAACAAAGAGAGAATGATGTTTACTGAAGGGGTATCAAGAGAAGAGAAATGCTGTTTACTCAAAAGGGATATCGTGAAAAGGACTTTGTAAGGGACGATAATATTGGTGGTCTTTTACCATTTAACGAGCACATGCATTTGTGCCTGAAGCCAATTTATGAATCACATCATGCAACAATGATTATTAGCACTGGAGACGCAAAGAATTTACCTTCTTTTATGGATCTCAATTATCCGCCTTGAAAGATTCTTCCCTTCTTTCATTGTGCCATTAGCAATTTTGTCAAAAAAACGAACAAGGAGTTTCCTGATAGACAGAAGGCAAGAAGTTAATATAAGAAATAACAAAACACTTATATCAAGGAGTAATATAGATAGGTCACAAGTCAAATGTACTCCTTAAAAATAAAAGGATCAGGGCGCCTTTTGAACCAAATCCAACGCTGTCAAACATTTAAGATTATAAGATATTGACTTTTTCAACCCCGTTACTGATTTTTCATTACTTGTTACCAATCGCAAATTTGACGACAAAAAAAAAGAAAAAAAAATGCAGCTTGCAAAATTTTTGCTAAAAGAGAACTTCAAGCAAAATCACTTGCCTGTCAGGAGAAATAGTTTTCCTATGTCCCAAGAACCGACGATGACCCTCAACAGCCCTTGCCATATTCCCAGAATAAGAGGGAATGAAAATGTCACTTTCCACTGATACAATGTAATCTAAAGCAGCCATTTGAGATGCATGGTTGATGAATGGATCAAGCTCCTCAACTGTTGCCAATTTTTCCTTCAAAAATAAACACAATATTTGAAAAGTTAGTCACAGAAGGAATGTAGATGTGATTATGGGTCTCGTTTACTGAAGAGTGCTTATTTGTTAAGACATTAAGGGCAAATGGAAAGAGTAAGACTGATTAAGTTTTATTTAGACAGGGAAGCAAAAAAAAATAAAAATCTTTTCTTTTAAATTTCAAGGTTCAATTTTCTACCAAGAATTTTACTGTTGATAAATAAAAAGAGAAAAAAAGGATGTCAAAGACTCCATGGAATACATACCTTTCTCATTAACAGGGGGAAGCGATACATGAGATCAGCCATTCGAGAATCACCCCCATATATTTCTCCAGCTGCAATATATATAGGAGTTGTTGGCGGGAATCCAAGAGCCCTGAGAAACATTCCTACTTCTTTTGGAGTCAATGGACAATACCCCTTTGCTCTTTGTTCTATCGAATCAATGTCTTTAACTTTCCAATACGATGTATTTTCTCTGCAAAATAAAAAATAAGTCAAAATATAATACAAGAGATTCATAATATATCATGTCAGGCATTCACTTGTAATAATATATATAATTTACCTAATAGCCGTAAGTTCATTAGCTTCTTCAATGGATAAATCGTGGGTGCACCCACTAAAAGCAAGCATGTCCTTCTCGTATCTTAAATGCAATGCAATGTAAGGACCATAAGACCTCATCCGGTCCACCAATAACTATATAAAAAAAATATTTAATTTAATATATACTAAATTGAACCGACAATTAAAAATAACTAGAGGTGGCAATTTCGAGCCAGTTACTCATCAATGGGTTAAGTTATGATTTCAAGGGGTCAAATGGGTGAATTGAATAAACATATTAACTAAAAAGAAATTGGTCAAATGGGCGAAAAGTCACCCAACTTGTAATTTTAATTCATAAGATCTCATAAATCATCTTGTTCAATAAACAAAGAACATCGTTATTGAATAATATAATTTTGTAATCACATTCAGCTCACTAACAGTTCATAAAGGATTTGTATTTTTGGATAAAAAAAAAGGGTTGCAGGTAGACCCAACATGGCTACCTATAGATTACTCGTTTTGACCTATCACAGACTTTGACGACTTTGCCACCTCTAGACAAAATATTTATATAGTTTACTTTTCCCATGGCTTCTATTCGCGGGGAGAATCGGAGAGCTTCATAACATGCACGGCAACGCAATTTCTGAATATCTGGAGGAAGGTTGTTATTTGCTAGTCTGGAATCGGATTTGGCAGCCCGGATAACCTAAAAAGAGGGATTAAAAGATTAATAATTGGTTGTCATACATTGATTTTGAATCACAAAATAATATTATCAAGTTCATAATATGATCAATAATGGGGTTAAACTGCAAAAGATTAAGGAACTATGAATCCAGCAGATACATATCTAACATTCAAAGTGAAACTGAAATTACAAACTTCAAAGTGGAAATGAAATCACAAACTTCTACAATGTTATGTAGCAGTTGTTTTTCTACATCTTCATGAGTCACTTACTTTCCAAATCTACGGTACTTGGCTTTTTACTAAACAAACCATGATTCTTGCAAAGAAAGACAAAAAAAACACTATATTTTGCAATAATTAACAATTTTCGACAGACAATGTCAAGTACCACGACTTTTTCCCTTTTAGATTTCCACAATTCCTCGAAAGATCTGTGAATCAGGTAAAATAGTAAGTGTTCTCATTTTCTTGGGAAATTGTGATACATAGCAACATACTTTAACTTTATTTTGTTACATGCAAGGACCTTACAAAACTGTTACTAAAATAACAGACTTTTCAAAATCGATTATTTCGGGTAAGTATGACCAAAAAACATGGCTTGCCAAAGTCGAATGGTATTTCTACAAACTTTTAAGAGTTTAGATACTTCTTGCAACTTGCCATTCTTTTTCATTTTTGCATGAATAAGTCTTTGTTTGCCATAAAAGAAACAATCAACATGATTGCAATAAGAAACAGAAAGATCGATAAAAACATGATTAGATTAATTGAATAGGTGTACCTGATAATCCTCCCACAAGCTGGCTATCTCTTGCTCATAGTAATCAATACCAGACCAGCTTCTAAAATACTTAACCGCTCTTGTGGCAGTCAGCAATTCTATTGGAAGTTTTTTAATTATTTTTACGTCATTAGCCAATGAAGAGATGAAATAATCTTCATCGAACACATCAGAGAAATTGCTGCATTTAATTCAAAAGGAATTAAGACTTGTTCAAAACATAAAACTTAAACTTAATTATTTTATAACATTGAGAAACAGTACCTAGTATCTTGCCAAAATGAGCGTTTATCAAGCTCCGGAACTACAAGAGTAGCATTTATAATTCGCGCAACAGCTACCATATCACATATCTGCACAAGAAATAACACTACGAAAATTTAACATTTTTGAACTGATATGCCCTTAAATATCTATCAAATCCTGTCTCCATTTGTTTATTTTATCTACTTTATAAATGGTTAATGCTTTATGTATGATCACAAAAACTATGTAATTACAACAAATAGTCATTTTTTTCCAGATGGAACAACTAAAGAGGCCATTAGGCATTAAAAACTACACTTTGAGAGACCTTAAAAGCCATCCAGGCATTTGACACTACAGATAAACCATAACCTAATCTGACCCATTCATAAGTAACTGGGCAAAAATTGCCTACCCTACTTCTATGAATCGTATATATAGTCGCTTAATATATTAACATCTAAAGATTGAAAGACGCAATAAGAAAAACATACCCCAGCACGCATTTGATTGAGCCCACCATTTGTATGAACAAGCAAGTAACCTCGGGTTTCTTCCGGAACTGAGTTCATAAACCGAATGAACAATGAGAAAAACACCTTTTCTTATATTAAATTCAAACAAAGCAAAATCACAAGTTCCTGACCTATATAGGATGAACTGGGTTCGACACAAGGGGCAAAGTCACGATTTGGTGGATGCTTCCACAACTTGTTGAAATCCAATGAGCCATTAGCACCCGACAACTGTCAAGTCTAAAGGAGTGAACATGAAAGATGCATGACTACTTCTGAATCGATACAAATAGATACACTTTTATAGTTATAAGTGAGACGGGCTTAAAAAACCATCATATTTAGCAGACCATTGCAACAAACCATCATTCTTTAAACAAGATAAAAAAAACTACACTTCGCACGAATAAGCAATTTTGGCTAAAAGTAGTTCCAAAAGTAAACAAATTGCAATACATAGAATGATAGAAACACACTATTACTCTATCTCTAACTTGACCATGAACTCTAATAAATCATTAATGAGAGCATCCCTCTTCTGAGCACTATTATAAAACTGTCCAACTTTGTCACAGAACTTACAAAAATTTTGATCCATATTACCAAAAATAATCAACTTTAAAAAGTAGAGTGATTTTAGTAACAATAGTTTAACTCCAACAACCAGATTAGAGATGAAGTCAAAGTAATATGTTGTCTGTTACAACTTGCCTTTCCCAAAACTCCCGTTCTTGAAAATATTTTTTTCTTTTTTGCGACTTGTATTCAACAAAAAATCAAGTAGAGTAAGGCGAAATAAGTCATTATCTACTATCTAACATCTCACGTATGAAAACTTTGAAAGCAAACTTCTTGAGATGGATTATTAAACGATAAATGAAAGAATAATCGGGTTTGAAAACAAGAAGTGAGTAATAATTATACTAATGGGGAAGTGGAAGTAAGTTGAGTGAATCAAAATAACCTTGAGAGCAGGGAGAGGAGCTTTTGACAAATGGGGTCGGGTCCAGCTTCGCTCTTTGCTCAACTTTTGATATTGAATTTCATGTTGCTGCAATTTTAATTACACGAGATCAGTGGCATTCTCATTTCAAACAGAGCATTTGATACTAAATCTAACATCCTCTGTTCAAAATCCAAGCACAACCCACAAGAATATAAGAAACTACACTTTTGTTATCCAATTTCAGGCTGCTACAAATATCATTAATTGACTTTTGATATGCTAAATTCAATAATTTGAAGAAAAACCTACAACATCAATAAATAAACCAAAACTTGACAAACCACCAAAGATGCGTAAACTTGAACTTCGAATAATACCCACAAAAAATTATAGAATCAAATACAAGATTTAAGAAGCTTGATGAGATCATACCTAACCCAAAACCCCTAAAAAGCCCCATTAGGATTTACAAATGCTTACAAGATAAAAACGAAAACCTACATAAATATTTGTAGGCAGCAATAAACAGGTAAACAAAGAACCCTGGGAAAGTCGAGCATTTGGCTCTAAATCTCTAATGTACGCGGCCTTGCTAGTATAGTTGTGGTTAGCAACTATTTGCCCAAATTAGTAACTTTTTGGTCATCAAACTTTATTTTAAAAAAAATACTTCAGTAAATGAATCCTTGAATATTGGTTTCAAAAAGAAAAGCACAATCAAAAATTTCCCAAAAAAATCACAAACTTTTTTCTAAAAAAAATCTTGATTTAAAAGAAGTTCAAACAATCAATCACATTCCAACAATACTAACTTAACAACAATAAAATAAGCCAAAAAAATATATATTCAAGAAAACTAAAACCCTAGTTAGACCCATCAATAATCAACACTTAATAGTCTTTTGTTAACGCACAGTAAAATATTGTAAATAAAAATAACCGCTGTTATCAACCGTCATGTACAACATTTTACTAACTATAACCAGAAGAGCTCTACTTAGCAAAACCCTTTATAAAAAAATCCCAAAAAATAAAAAAAAAATAAAAAATAATAATAATAATAAATGATACCTTTGGAAGCTTATAAGGATCAGGAAGCATAGAAACTTGAGAAGGAGGGAAAAAAAGGTGCAAATGAGCAGAAAATAAAGCCACCAATGAAATTAATGCTATTCCACATGTTAACACTCTTCTCATGAATCCTAACTTCCTCCATCTCTTTTTTTGCATTTCTTTTTTTTTTATTTATTAATAAAAATTATTATAAAAAAAAAAAAAATTTGTTGAAATCAATGAGAAACCAAGACTCGGTTTTGTCGATCAAGATCTTCAAAGGAATGATTTTTCGAGATGGGTTTTTGATTTTATATTGTTTAGATATGTGTGTATGTATATGTTGTTTGTATACTTTAGTGGATTTGTAATGTTTTTCTGGGTCTTTTTGAGTGGGGGATTTTTGGTTAATTATTGAGTAAGGAATTTTTATGCATTTATTGTGACAGCATGATGATGTGATGTGATTTAATTAATTTAATTAGCATTGGGATAGAAGAAAATCGGTGGGATTTTGGAGTGTTGTTGAATAATTTAATTTTAATTTTATTATTTGAGTTTTCTTATCTTTAAAAGTTTTAGGTTTATCTTTAAAACTTTGCTAAATACTTGCACTAGTTAATGTACTATTTATGCATATTGCTTTCATTAACAAGACCTTTAAAAACTTTATGGTTTTGTGATGCTCCAAATATCTTTAGTTCTATAGGCAAAATTGCTTACAATGATCGAATTTGATCAATTTTATTTTAAAATGAATAAAATATGTCATTTTTAAAGTAGTCAAATGAAAATAATCATGAAAACTACCGAAGGTTGTATGGACTAACCAGTATTTGACATTTATAAATTTGGGGAAGGAAGACTAAGCATAGTGAAAGAGTATTCAGAGTCTTCGAGTTGAACCTCTTAGCCCTCAGAGTCCTCAAGTTCTCTCACAGCCCTAGGATTGACTTTCATGACCTCGGGGTTGTTTTTTTACGGTCCTCGGATTGACCCTTACAACCCTTGGGTTCGCAGCTCTAGGTTGACTTTCATTGTCCTCGGGTGTTCTCATATAGACCCGCCACCTCTTTCTCCTTATGCGGACATGTCATTTTCTAATTCATCTACATACACTTTTGCAGTCCTAGCAACCTGAATTCTTGGCTATTTCTAAAAATTGGTCAAATACAACCATGTAAGTCATTTTCCTTAAACTTTATGTTCTTTTAAGTTTCTAATATATTTGTTATTTATGTGTACCTTATCACACACACAGTATAATAATCTACCAATCAGTCTTCTATATGATTTGAATCAGAAAGCAGTTCTCCTTTGTCCAATGATTGCTTCAAATATGTAGGAAGAGGGAAAGACACATGTTTTTGCAACAATTAACCCGGCATCCTTCAATAGATCCAAAGTGTATTTTCTTTGATTCAAATAAGTACCTTCTTAAGTACCAAGCCAACCCCATATCTTTAATTGTAAACTTGTCATCCAATGCCTTCTTTACTTGAACTATGTCTTCTTCACAATTTCCAATAAGCAAAATGTCATCCACATAGACCAATATAGCAGTAAAATCACCCCTGGCTCCTTCACAAACAAAGAATAATCATGCTTAGACTGAATAAACCCCAAAGACACTAATTTTTTTAATAATTCTTGATACCATTGCCTGGATGCCTGCTTCAATCCATATAAAGACTTGTTTAATTTGCAAACTTGATGAGGTAAAGCCTTTTTGTATCCTTCAGGAGACAACATGTATATTTTTTTCATCAACATATCCATGTAGAAAAGCATTATTCACATCCAATTGGCGAAGAGGCCAACCTTTTGCTGTAGCAATGGCAATGATAAAGAGGCAACATGTATATTTCTTCATCAACATATGCATGTAGAAAAGCATTATTCACATCCAATTGGTGAAGAGGCCAACCTTTTGCTGTAGCAATGGCAATGATAACTCTAACAGTAGCAGCCTTAGCAACAAGAGAAAAAGTATGCTTGTAATCTACTCCTTATTGTTGATTAAAATCTCTAATGACTAACCTTGCCTTGTATCTTTCAATAGTACCATCTGACTTATATTTGATTTTATATACCCATTTACAAGAAATAGCCTTATGGCCTTGATGCAAAGAGGTCAAGATTTCATTTTGTTCTAAGGCCATAAGTTTTGTATCCATGCTTCAACCCAATGCTTGTCTTGCTTTGCATGATGATAAGTAGTAGGCTAAACTTGAGTAAACACATGTGCTAAAAAAGCAACATAATCCAGTGGATAGTGTTCAAAAATCTGAGTTCTTAAACAATGGGTAAGTTGGGTGTTTTCCATCTTTGTTGTTTGTGAAGAGACTAAAGCCTTTTTTGATTGTGGAACAACAAAATCCATTAGCCAATTTGGAGAGGTTGTAGTTCTAGTGGAGCTTCTAAGAGGTGGATTGACGGAGACATAATAGGAGGAACATTAACTACTGGAATAGGGTTGACTATAGGAATTGGAACTGAAGGTGCTTCATTATTGATGAACTCATGAGCATGATTATGTTGATTATGATATGCAGTCTGAGTATTAGGCTGAGATAATCCAATATTCAACTCAATCTCATCTTCTTCTGCCAAAGTGGGTAAGATAGTTGTAGGAAGAGTAGAAGATGTATCTTTGATTATATACTGTACAACAAATAACCCTTCTAACTAGGAGGGCATCCCAACATAATACATCTAACCCCTCTAGGATCAAATTTGTCCTTATGAGGTCTAATGACAACAGCATAACATAGACAACCAATCATTCTCAGATTATCATAAGTGAGAGATCTACCATATAGTAACTCAAAAGGAGTCTTCCAATTCAATATTTTCATGGGCATTTTGTTAATCAAATAAGTGGAAGCTAACACACAATACCCCCAAAATTCCTTTGGCAGGTTAGCATTTAGTTTAAGAGCTCTAGCAGTGTCCAATAAATGCCTATGCTTCCTTTCTACTATTCCATTTTGCTATGGTGTATACACCATTGATCTTTGAAGGACAATACCTTTCTTATTAAGGTATCCCAAAACCTCACCATTAACTATTTCAGTACCATTACCAGATACTTAAGTATTTGGGAGTCTTAGCAAAGTGGTTTTGAACATAAGATATGAAACTGATCAATACAGAACAAACTTGATATTTTCTATGCAATAGGTATGTCCAAGTAGGTCTACTATGGTCTTCAACAATGGTATAAAAATAATGAGCACCATTTAAAGCAAGAGCTATATATGGGCACCAAAGATCAACATGCAACAATTCAAAAGGAAAAGATGACCTAGTAACACTTCTAGGAAAAGGCAATCTATGGATTTTGGATATAGAACAAGTGTCACAAAAGAAATGTGATACATCAACATGCTTACAAGCATCAATATGGATCATTTTAGACACATAAGTGTGACCTAATCTAGCATGAAACAATTTAGCAGAAACAATATTACCATTGTCATTAGCAACCTTATTAACAAAATGAGCAACTAAGGAATGAACAGAAGAAGCAAAGCTAGCTTGAAAAGGATTGGAAGAAATCTTGCAAGTGTATATATTCTTGTAACCTTTGCCAACAACAACCAATTGATTAGTTGAAAGGTCCTGAAAGGCAAACCAAGTAGGACCAAAAATAGCAATGAAAGGCTTGGATTAGAGTAATTGACCCACATACATGAGATTGATTTCCAATTTAGGTACATAAAGGACATTTGTTAAGAGAAAAGTGAGAGTGATTTGAATATTGCCAATTTTATAAACCAATTTGATACCGCCATCAGGTATCTGACCTTAATAGGATATTTAAGAATCTTAATAGACTGAAATAGATGTAGGTGAGGTGACATGTGAATTGTGGCACTAGAATCCGTAATAAAATCATTTTCAATATCAAGTTGCACATGACAGCATAGAGCATGTAACTTGTCATAAAATGAAGCATAAACAAAGGCATCAATACCTGCATGTAGATGATTGGATGGACCAGCTTGATCTGAGTGATGATTAATCACAATTTTCTTGTCCTTTATCATTTTCATCATCTCAGAACATACTGCCGCCACAAGTTTTTGATCAAGTCAAATGGGGAATCCTTTTGATCAAGATCAGCATCAACTTGTGCGGCTATTCTAACTACCTTTTTAACCTTTTTACCCCTATACCAGTCTGGATAACCTGGTCTGTCAAAACATTGCTCATATACATGCCCATCTTGTTTACAATAAGTACAGTGTTTGGACCTATCAACCTTAGACTCCCTTGTATAACCTTGATTATTCCTTTGTCCATTTTGATTGGCAAAATAAGTTGACCAGGTACTACTGTGGTCACTTGCTTTTGCTTTTCAACTTGTTGAACAATGTAGTAAGCCTTATTGATGATAGGTAAAGGATCCATAGACAAAATCTGATTTCTTACAGACTCAAAATCATCATTAAGTCTCATCAAAAACTACATCAACCTAGTCCTATTATCAATCTCTTGATATTTCTTAGTTATAACCGACTCCACTTATTTACATTAAGAACCCCTATAGTTTTACTTATGTTACCACTTAAAGCGGGGCTAATTTCTTTCTTTCTTTCTTTATTTTTTTTTTGTTGACCATTCAAACTTTTGTAAAATAAAAGGCATTTCACCAAAAATTTTAAATTTAAATTTTATTTTTTAGGTTCTAATTTTAGGAATTGTTTTTTAATTGTATGCATGTTTTAATGTTTTAGTTTATGTTTCTAGTGTGCTCGTATTTATTTTATGTATTAGTAATTTTTTAATGTACTAGTATTTTTAACTAATATATTAAGGTTTTTTTTAATAAAATGTTTTTTTTAATTTAATACAATATTTTTAACTAATATTTTTTAATTAATATTTTCTTTAATATAATATTTTTTATATTTCTAATTTTCATAAAAGGCTTGCCAAGTGGAAAGTTAATCTATTATCTATCGGTGGAAGGTCTTCCCTCATTATGTCTTTGCTTGGGTCTATCGGGATCTATTTTCAGAATGCAGAAGAAAGTTAACAATAGTACAATACCTTAGAGGCAATCTGCTCTACATTCTTTTGGGGAGGGACTAAAAATAAAAGAAAAATCGCTTGGAATAATTGAAAGTTTGTGTTAGCTGCAAAAGACAAAGGGGGCATGGGCATTGGAGCATGGAAGCAATGAACCATGCATTATTATATAGGTGGCGCTGGAGGGCCTTGAATAATCCTTCTAGTCTTTGGGTGCAGGTGTTAGCGGCTATCCATGGAAACGATTGTTTCTCCAACCTTACGGCCATAAACAAAGGGATTTGGTACAATGTTGTTCAAGTTGCTTTGGCTATCCACGATATTTCTACCCTCACTTCCAGCATTATTATTCGTAAGGTAGGAAATGGTATGAAGACGAAACTTTGGAAGGATTTGTGGTGTGGTAATTCCACTCTAGCCTCGTGTTTTCCTCGTTTATTTGCTTTAGAAGTTGATAAAGATTGTACAACTTTTAGTAGGAGGAAGAATGGTGTATGGAATTGGGCTTGAAGAAGAGGTCGATACGTTACAGCAATTGGTCGATTGCTTACCCGACAATTTGAACATAGAAGATGCTAATTCTTGGAGGTGGAACCTAAATGGTAAAAAGGTGTTTTCTATTGCCGATTTGTGAAATCTTTGGATCTTTTTCGACTTCCAGGTAACAACGGTATTCGAACTCTATGGAACATTTTAGTTCCTAAGAAAGTTAATTTATTTACTTGGAGACTAAGAAGAGGATGCCTTCCAACCAACATCAATCTTTTCGCCAAGGGTGTTTGAGATTACTTCTGTTACTTATCGTATGTTCAACAATGGGACAGAATTCTTGGAGCATATCTTTGATAAGTGTGTGCTCAATGATGATACTAGACGTCTTCTGTCATCTTGGATACATTGTGTGATTCCAAGATTACCGCCGGAAGACATTTGGAGTGGTGTGATAATTTAGATAAACCGAATAGAATTCGTTTCAGGATACAAGCTATTCTTTTTATTTGGTGGTGGCATATTTGGAACTCTAGGAATAGTGTGATCCATAACGGCATTCGCGAGGATAGCAGTACTTTATTTAATTCCATTGTTAACTACTCATTCTTGTGGATCGGAAGTCGGGACAAGAAAGCGCATTATTCTTAGGAGAATTTGAACACCAATCCATTATTGGTTAATTAATTAGTTTTATGGTGTGTTGTTTCCTTCTCATTTCGTGTTGGTTCTTTGAGCTGCTATTAATCGTGGTTTCCTTGTTTTAACGTGTCCTCGAAAATTGTTTGGGATTGCATGAAAAACATCACGAAGTGAAAACCAGTGGCTCAGCCTTCGTTGATGAGGTTTTTTTGTGTCTTGGTTATCCGTAATTGGCACAAATTTTTTCCAACCTTTTTGCAATCTTAGCAGTTAAAGTTTTGGGTTGGTTCTAGATTTTGTTGTTATTGTTAATTATCTAGAATTTTGTAATTGTAACTTTTTATAACCTCTAGCAACTTGCTAGTTGGTTTTCGTTTTAATATATGATTTTACTCCTGCCGTTTAAAAAATATATATAATATAATGTGTTTTTTTTTATATTTAATATGGAGGATGATGTAGCATGTGCAAATTGGGTTTCAGTGTGGTTGGAGACAATATAAGTCCAGTGTGTTGGTTTAGTGTACTGGGTCAGTTTAGGTCTTCCGACACGGCGAAGTAACATTCGAAGAGAAGCCGGGCTTCATTTTCACCCCCTACGAGTTTGCTAGAACCACCATCTTTTGTGACTTCGCTTGTTTTTATTTTTAATACCTTTTTCGTTTTTTTTGATGAAGTAGTAACGGGTTAAGAAGAAGATGGTTCAAATGGTTAGGGCCAAATTTGTGTGTGTGTGAGAGGGGGGAGGGAAGGGGGGGGGGGGGGGGGGATTGGGTGACGTAAATGGTTGGGGCGAAAATGGTTGTTGAAATTGGGGAGGAAATGGTTGATAATGCGTGGGAGGAAATTGTTGATATCGTTGGGTATAGTATTCTTGGTTTTCAAATCGGGGTCCATAACAACCTGAAAACGGATTCAGTGTTCTTGATTGGGGAGTCCAGGGTTTGTCATTAGATGAACTTTGGTGGTTCATGGTGGAAATGGATTGAAGATTATTAAGTATATTTATGAAATAGTTGAAAAGAAAAAGATTTTGTAAGTTGGTATGTAAAAAATCGTTATATATTAATAGAGTTTAGAGGTTAAAAAAAGAAATTTAAAAATGTTATTGTTTGGGAACAACCATTTTGATTCAAAATTTTCAAAAAAATTTCAAAACTTTTCATGCATTTCACCTACAAAAAGTTAAATTTTTTTTTTGTTGAGATGAGTTTATTTTTTTACAAACTTTTGATTGGTCAACAATAAAAATAAAAATAAAAATCTGGCCTTATTTGAGCCCGTGCCTTTAATGTGCCACCCAGCAAATTAATCAAGCACGCCGGTGGCCGGCATGCCAGCAGTCGGTGCAGTGACCGACATGCACACTGGGACGAGGTTCCTGTTGGAGACAACCTTAACGGTTGAAAAACCAGGGTGAGTTGTATTCTCGAATTAATGTTTTAAAAGAAAGAGAAAAAATGGATGAGATAAGAATGTTAAAGTAAAAAAGAATCTTTTCGAATCATCGAAAAGAATTTATAAAACAAAATCAACTATTATCACAACAACAATAACAGTACCTAATCCCTGCCGTAACTGGGTATGGGAAAAGTAAGATGTAGACAGTCATGTCTCTACCCAAAGGTAAAGAAACTGCTTTCATAGGTACCTCCGGCCAAAGAGGGGAATAATAGTAAAATATCTATACTCCTTAATAAAAGAGGAACCCCCTCCCCATTTTCTCAAAAAAGCCTACTGAAGTTCCTAATTTGTCCATATCATTTATTAATTAATTTAAATATCTCCACTTAAATACCTATAATACCCTTAATGAAATTATTTATAATATACATCCCTTAATCTTTAAAATAACTATTATTTTACAACATACATCCCTTAACCCTTAAAATAATTACACTACCTTTTTTACAACAATTATTTTTACAAAATAACCACACCGCTACACCGTTGCCACCCGTCGTTTCCGCCACCACCACCCGTCGCCACCGCCACCGCCACCGCCACCACCATCCGTCACCGTCATTACCACACCTCCACCGCTACCATTACCGTCGCATCGCGCGGGCTTCTGTCTAGTAAAAAATAAGGAATCATATCTGACGACTGAGTATCGATTGACTACATTTAAAATAGATTATAGAAACAGGAACATACGCATAAAAACATATCCAACATAGCGTAACAAAGAATCAACTATTATCACTATCAGTTTATTCATTTCGTTTTCATTTTAAAAAAAAATCATCCCTGCCATGGAAGTTAAAGAAGATCAACCTCCAAAACGGATCAAAACCCAAGAAACATTGGACCCAGAAGAAGAAGAAGAAGAAGACGACGACGAAAAAGAAGATAGAATAAGCTCATTACCAGATCGTTTGATTATCGATGAAATTCTTTCTCGTTTAGACTCTACAAAAGACGCCATCAGAACAGGTACTCTTTCCAAACGATGGCAACATCTTTGGCCTTCAGTTCCTAGTCTTTCTTTTGCAGAATATCATATGAAACGATCTGATTTCTATATGTGTGTTGATGATACCCTAACTCAATGTCGTCATCCCCAATTAAAGATTCTCAATAAATTCCGTGTCTGTGTCACTTACGATAATCGGTTTGAATCCCATGTCGATAATTGGATTCATTTTGCTACTAGTAGTAAGGTCCAGCAACTCGACTTACTTTTAGATACGGAAGATGAAATAGGCCAGTTTGTATTGGAAGACGACTCGTTTTTCATCCACTCCCATTTTACCCATCTCAATTTAAAAGGCTGCATATTTAATCCTACTGGGCGCATTACTTGGAATAACCTTACCCATTTAACTATAATAAATGGCAAATTAGACCAAGATTTGATTGCAAATATTCTATCCGGGAGTCCTTTACTGAACACTTTGACGCTGGTCGATTGTTATGGTTATTCATGGCTCGATATTACTTCCAAGAGTGTTAAGAACTTGGAGTTCTATGGATACTTTAGTCAAGAGGATGAAAATCTTGACCATATTATTAACATCAGTGCTCCTTATATTACATCACTAACAATCAAGGGTAGTTTGTTGTTATGGAAGATTTTGTTGCGAGATGTGTCTTCTGTAGTTAAAGCTGAATTAGATTATACCAGGTCGGGTTATTATGAGACGACACCTAAAGAGGAGAAAGAAGAGATGCTTATAAGGTTTATACTACGACTTCACCATGTCAAAGAGCTCAAAATTGGGATATCGTGTTATCCGGTAAATCCTTGTTTTCTTTCTGCAATTTGTGTATTTGTAATGATTATTAATCAGTAGTTATTATTGCACTTAACTTGTTTCATGTATACTTGATTAAAGCCTAATAATATATCGCAACTTGATAGATTAAAATTTGGTTGTTGGATGTGCGAATATTGCTACTTTAAAGAAATATATTAAAATAAGATAATTAACTACTTGAAGCAAGAGAAATCTACACTTATCTTAATAATCAGTTTCTTTACAATAACTTGCCACATCATTATTGTTAATCCAGTAGAGAAAGCAGAATCACTTGCAATCCCCCAAAACAGATCATTGTGATTTTATGTTAAACTAATCGGCTCTAAGAATTTCTATATAGAGTCAGGGGACATAGCCACACACACTAATGTGAGTGAGGTCAGCTGATCCCACTTAAAAGTTTCCACCCTTCATTTTCTTTGCTGATTGTTGTTGTAGCTTCGTACGGTGTTGGTTCTTGAGTTTGCAAAGAATGTTTATATTTGTATACTGTTTGTTGTCAGTCATTTGGGTCATGTTTTGATTGTGTAGCTTGCAGAAGCTTAATGGAGACCCTTTTTGTTGCTCTTATGTAATTTTGTTCTTGATATTATCACTGGATTTTTAAAAGGATGTAAATAATTCTTGATTTACGATATATTATGTTCATGTAGTTGTGTCCAATCAAGTGTTGTATATGTACGTTCACCCTACCAGTCTACTAGGAAAACTGTATGGCTTTGTCCGGGCGTCCATGTTTAGAGTATGAATGTCTTTGTTTCTTCTTCTTTTGTTCTTTGGCATCTATATAGATTTAGATTAAAAAAGAAAAGGGTAGATGGAGGAACCATCTGATCCCCGATACCTCAGTGGTATCCGCTCACAACCTGCATTGCTATTGCGCTGGTGAAACACCCATTTATCATAGATCCCCCATGTATGAGGCTTGCAAGAATCGAACCCTCGCTTTTTAATTATAATTAATTAATGTGTAAATAGTTTAAATTATTAGAAGTAAAAAAAGTGTGTGTCAACCTAACCCGACATGAAAAATGACCCGGTTCAGCCGGAACCCATTCTAGCATGTTACCCGACCTGGCCATCTTGCCATTCCTTTTTTAATTAATATAGGCATCATACTGTTCTTATTTCTGTTCTTAAATGTTCTCATTGATATTTTTCATTGGCAGACTTTCCGTCGTTTGGAAGCTAAAGGTCTCATTTTTCCATCTAACTTGAAGGTTGTAGAACTTACTTATCCTGAATATGAATATGATAGTGATGATTCGATGGAGTTAGGTGATTGCTCTGATAATGACTCATCTGTTGGTGACTCATAGTAACATGTTAGTGACTCGGTTGAAATCGTAGATTCGGAGAAACTAATGGTTGATGATTGGTCCTGGAGAGGACGAGGTTAATCGATCAATGGCACTTTGAACTCTGTTTTAAACTAGACGTGGCACTTTGAATTCTGGTTAATTCCTAGGGCATTTTATTTAGCAGATTCCAAATTATGTAGCTGTTTCATATTTTATGTTATGTTGTTTGTTTGTGTCATTTTTTTTTAGGGTTAAGTCACGGGATCACCCACGTACTTTTCCCTATGTACACGGTTGCCCATTTTACTTTTTTATTGATTAGTATCACCCATAAACTTTTAAATTTTGTACCAATATCACCCAATCTTCAAGATTTCTTCAAAAACCCAGATTCCGG
>JAOEHQ010046620.1:0-11400 GCA_025447715.1 Asclepias incarnata
GAACTCAACTTGTCCGGGTCAAGGAAGATTTTAAAATGGGAATTATTCAAGAGTAAAATGTAGAACCTTAGTGTGACCTTGCGATTTTGAACAAATGTCAAAGCCTCGGGATGATTAGACTAATGGGTATAAGGCGTTTTGATGGGGAGGGCGGCACGCGACATGTGGCATTTGCGTAAGAGGAGAAGAAGCCCCAAAAATTGGTGGAGTAAGGAGGTAAGGGGCGTTTTATATTTTAATATTATACATATATATATATATATATATTTACACACACACAAGGGAGTAAAAGGAGGGCGGCAGATCCTTGCCGGGGAGGAGATTTTTTTGGACCAAACCGCCCCCGGGGGTCCTGTTCATCGGCGGCATGTGACGGAAGAGAGGGGCAAGGGGCGGATCGGAGGGGGGTGCCGCCTTATACCGGTGAACCTAATAACCTTATTACAACTTTGAGTTAGTATATATAAAAATAAAGGTTTTGAAGCCGATAGTGACAATCCTTATAATTGTTTTTAACATATTACTACGCACTTAATAAATTATACAACATGGTTAGAAAATTTAGAGACTTGATTATTGAAAACTAAAAAAAATAGTCTAAAAATGATAAATCCAGCTAAAATGATACTTTAAATTTTTTTTAAAAAGAACAGCCTAAAAATCCTCTTAATCATAAGATGAAGACATGTAGAAAAAAATCAAAAAATAAGATTAAAAAATAGATTTAATAGAATTCACATGTCATTATCTTATCGTTTTAGGAGGATTTTTAGGTGAATTTATGATTTTCCAAATTGTAAATGGACTACATTGCGTAACATCAAAGGTCTTTTCACATTAAACTTACTTTCATATCATTTTTTTTATATATCTTTGATATCGAAAATATGTTATTACATAAACGCAAATTTATCTTTACATAAATACTACAAAATGGATTCAAAGTCTTTCTTATGTGAAATTTGGACAGCTAACAACAAAACATATAACAATATAAATTTTGAAAAATAATATTATTCACAAACGAACAAAAAATATATAAGACCTAGTCCTAGAGTCGCACCAAACCCACCAAACTAGTTCGCATCTAAAATGCTTAATATTGGCTAGCGGAGACATTAGGGACCCACCCATATCCCTTATTATTGACTTGTGATAAACACAGCACCACTATTATTATTATTATTTTTTTAAAAGGTAACATTTATTTACGTCAAACCACTCCCAAAATCTGGAGTGGCGCCAACAATACAATCAATAATTACAAGACCTTGAAACTAATCCGATCTTCCCAATTAATTGAACAACCCTTGACTCTATTTTAATACTTAAAAAAAACCGATAGTTTTAATCTCTTGAAAGACCTTTTCAACATTAACTTTCACATCTTAAAAGTTTAAACCTTTTTTCATTTCTAACCTTTCAAAGGCACCAACAAGCCACAATCACGATGCCTTTGAAAGCCATTTTTGCTTTCCTTTCAATACCAACAGATTTATGCAGCTCTATAATGTCTTTAACAGAAAAAGGGAATAAAGGACCGACCTTACACCATGAGCTAACACGAAACCAGACCTGCATAGCCACTTCACACAAACACAAAAGATGGTCACCAGCCTCTTCCTACGTCGCATAAGCCGCACAGATTCGTGCCAGCAAAACAATTCATTTCTTGAAGAGCCGTCAACGTAGGTATCTTATTCATCGCAGCACGCCACATGAAAATGTTACATTTTTTAGGAACCCACTTCGGCCACTTAAAAATATATCTATCGCTATAGTCTTTGTCACAGGCTCACAGCACCACTATTTAGTTCTATGTTTTTAATACGGGGAAGGTGAATATGAAGTTATCGTACATCTAAGTTTAGATGTAAAACCCCTCATATACTAATTTTTTAATCAATTAAAAAGATGGGCCCCAAATCATTTATTTATTTTACAAAAAAATATTTAAAAAATTAATATGTGAGATGTTTCACATCTAAACTTAGATGTGGTACAACCTTATATTCACTTTTACCTTTTAATATTATCAAATGAAAGTTTTTGAGTAAAAAAAAGGGTTTTGACATAATGCTTTACTTCTTCCGTCTTCAATTTATAGTATATTTTTCTATTTTTATATATATCAAAATAATCGTCTATTTTTAGATTCAACCAATAAAATATTACTTAAATGATAAATATCAAAATATTATTGATGACACAGTGTAATAATTATATTTTTGCAAACTACGTAATTTTTGTTTGAAAACATTATTTTGAGACCAAGAGAGTATTTGAAAATTTCAATATAAGTTAAGATATTTGATGATTACTAGTTACTATATAATATTATCATTATCATATATTTGTTACTAAAGTTGATATTAATAATTTAGGGGTGGCTTACCGCTTACCATTTACCATAACCATATATATATGGGAGAAGTGAATATAAGGTTGTTCCATACCTAAGCTTAGGTAAGGAAACTTTACAATTTTGTTTTTAATCCATAAAATTCATGGGGCCCAGGTCATTTATTTATCATACAACAAATACTAAAAAATTAACATGTGAGGGGTTCCATACCTAAGCTTAGGTATGGGACAGTCTTATATTCACTTTTGCCTATATATATATATGAGGGATGAGAATATAAGGCTGTCATGTACCTAATTTAGGTATAAAATTCTCTCACATCTTAGTTTTTTAATCCATAAAATTCATGGGAGCCAAGTCATTTATTTATTATACAATAAATATTAAAAAATTGATATGTGGAGAATTCTATACATAACTTGGGTACATGACAGTCACACACTTACTTTTCCATATATATATATATATATATATAGGGATTATTACCTGTGAATGTAACTAACAATGATCAAATGTCTATGTTATGTAAAAATCTCTTAAAATGTCTATGCCATGTAATGAACTTTCAAATCCCGGTTATTAGATGTACCGGACCAATTAAAAATTTACAAGTGGCAGGTTATATGGTAGTTACATATACTTGGGTACATCCAATAACCAGGATTTGAATGTTAATTACATGGCATAAACATTTTACGAGATCTTTACATAACATAGACATTTGGTCATAGTTAGTTACATCCACAGGTAATAAATAATAATCCCTATATATATATATATATATATATTGAGAGATAAAAAAAAATTTAGGCTAAGATGAGGTCGACATGTTCTTATGAAATAGATGAGGTAATTTTTAGCATAGGATTGAGTTTATCTAATCAATCCTAAATTCGGCCGTCAGGTATGTTTCCTTATTCCTTACACTTTATTATTCTTCCCCCCTCCTTTGACCGGAGGTCCTTATGAAAACAGACTATTTACCTTTGTGTAAAGACAAGACTGTCTACATCTTACCTCCCTCATACCCCGCTCCGGTAGGGATTGGGTATTGTTGTTATTGTTGTTAAGTTTATCTGATCAACGGATACAAAAAATGTGGTGGCATTTGTTTAAATGAAATGAACTTTAGCTTTTCTTCATTCGAAGATTACCTGCCCGTTTTAATGAATAAATCTTTATTTTTAAATTTCTTCATTAATCTGAATGAAAACAAAACCTTACCTTTAATTTCAGATGAAGATTGAATAACTTTTCAACGGAATATTTTCTTCTCTAAAACTATATGAGAAACAAAAAATTCACAATAAAGATTTTACTTACTGACTTTCAGTAAATATTTTTTTAATTGACCTCTAGTTGAAACTTCACCTTCAGTGATGAAATCCTCATATAAAAATCGAATAAATCCTCAAATCAACATTTTTCTTTAGAGGCTTGGTACCTCAGAATGTAAATAATTTTACACGATTTGTCTTAGTGTGTATCGAACTTCAATCATGTGCATTATATGTAATAAACTTTCAAATTCCGGTTATTGTATGTATCCAGGTATATGTGGCAACCATATAAGCTGTCACGTCCAATGCCACGATGTCAGTTTGTAAATTTTTTATTGGTCGGGTACATACAATAACCGGGATTTAAAAGTTCATTACATACAATGCACAAAGAATAAAGTTTGATACACACTATGACAATTCGTGTAAAGTTGTTTACATTATAAGGCACTAACCCCTTTTCTTTATTAAAACTAAAAGAGTAACATAAACTTCATAGTGTAGATTTTACCCACTGATTTTCAGTTCTTTACTTTAAACCGAATGAGACAAAACTTCAGTTTTATACATGAAAATCTTCCGATGAAGATTGAATAAATCTTCAATAAAATATTTCTTCACTTACATGTAGTGAAAAAACGTAAATATGAAAAAAATTTAGCTTTAGGGTTTAGAAGTAAAGAAAAATAACCGCTGTACATCAATGAAGAAACTGATGTAAATAACCTGTGTTTACGGAAGATTAGTGAAGAAATCAATGAAGTAATATTGTATCCGCAAAAGCTTTCCACTCTTTAAAATCTGATGCATAAATATAATGGGATTTTACTTTGTTAAACTTATTTAATTTGTTTAAGTGTCAAAACCTAACACTCTTATATTGTTACTAGAAATCGTATTAGCACGATGCGCTGCGGTAGATGACTTCTTAAATTTTAAAATATTTATAAATTTAAGTTAGGACATCCTATAAGAGGTGACGGCAAACGGCTTTGCAGACAACTTACTTCGACTTTGAATTGTCTAAAACATATATATATATATATATATATATATATATATTGTGTTTGTTATTTATTAGTAATACTAGTATTAATACCCGTACGTTGTACGGATTGATCATATATATTGCATGATCAACTTTTTTATATAGAATATGAAATTTAAACATGCTTCATTACATGCATTTAATATATGTGATGGCAGCCTAGTCATGTATTATAAAAACTAGATGGAAGCTCGCACGATGCGGCGGCGATGGTGGTAGCGGTGGCGGTGTGGCAATGGCGGCGACGGGTGGTGGCGGCGGCGGCAGTAGCGGCGTGGTTATTAATGTAAAAATAATTGATGTAAAAGGGGATAGTGTAGTTATTTTAAGAGTTGATGGATGTATGTTGTAAATAATAATTATTTTAAGGGTTGAGGAATGTATATTGTAAATAATTTCATTAAGGGTATTATAGGTATTTAGTTGGAGATATTTAAATTAGTTAATAAATTATAGGGGTAAAATAGGAACTTCAGTAGACTTTTTTGAGAAAAGGGGAGAGAGTTCTCCCTTTATTAAATAGTATAGATATAGATAACTTGAGTTAATTGCATAAATCGTCCTTGTGATTTACACAAAATCGCGGTTTACATCCCTCCAAAGATTTTTAGTGGTTTTGGTCCCTGATGCAAGTTTTTTTTAGTGGTTTTTGTCCTTTTAGGGGACTAAAACCACTAAAAAAAAGTGTGATTTTGTGTAAACCATAGAGAATTTATTTCATAACCAACTTAATAAACATTTATAACCAACAATATTAAATTAAGTATGCCATGAGTTATATATCAATTAATTCTTCCTATTTGTGTTTGTCAAACTAATTCACGTGGTGTCATGGATCCACTAAAAGAATTCGGCCCAGCTAGTATTACTAGAATTAATTAAATCAATATACATGAATCTATTAGTTTAGAGTTATATGTAACACTAAGATGTGTCATGCAGTAACGACAATTAAATCCAACAAGCATCAGAGTTATAACCTTACTTTTTCATGCACTAAATCTACTACTTTCCTATCAATATTAATATTATATTAAACGTTAATGTAAGACCAATTGCATTTGTAGCCTTATTATTCGACCAATTACATTGTTTCCTGGCTTGTTATTCGAATCCCAATAGGCAAAATCCTTTTATTATTAACTTGACTAAAGCCTACATGAACCTACTCCTCATAAATCAAAATAGCTCATTATATTTTTAGCTATTAGTTAAAGATATAGCACCTTGGTAATCAACTACAAAATTCGATAAATGTATAATTTATGCATCATCTTACACCTTGCTCGCCCAGTTGTCCATGGTAACTATAAACTCCATTTGATTACAAACTCTCTTTTATTGGGCTTAAAATTATTATCACATAGCGTTACTCGTATATATTAGAAAATATTTCTAACAAATCGATCTTTGTTATTAAAGGAGGACAGTAAACGTTTTTATGCAAGAAAATATATTGTACTGGTTTTGCACTATGTATCTAGAAAATATAAGATTAACACGGAAATAAGCAAATAAATATTATCATCTCGCAATGACTATGGCGCTAAATAACTCTTATTACACACATCGCCTAAAAATCATATCAATCAACCCCTACATATCAACTGATTCTAACGGACGTACAGAATTAGCGAGAACGTACTGAACGTTACCTAATGTGTTAGGCTTTCTTTGACTCTCGCTTGCTCTGCTAGCGATTTAGTTGTAGGGTTTTGTGAACGGCGTTTAGACTTAGTAAATATGATAATGAAAGGTCAAGTATAGAGTAACCTATCACCACCGAAAATTATGGAATTTAACAATTATATTGCGTGCATCCTCTTTTGTTATGAATTTTCCATACAAATTCAATCCATGTTTCAGGCTTATACAAATCAACCCCTTATTGATTGTACTTTTATTATTTATGACTCCTAACTTTTAGTATATATATTTTTATAATGTAAGAATATAAAGGCACACAATTAATAAGTGTACACCTCTAATACAATGTTTAATGATTCTAGCATGCAGATATGGCATGACAACTAGATTAACTATTATTTTAGTTAATTATTAAGACTAGAAAGTTTAGGATGTTACAAGAACTCCTCATATGTCTTTTCTAATGGGAATTCTAGGAAGGATGGTGAAGGAAACTTTAGGTTGTCATTTCATATCTATGTTATTTTACAAACCTATATGCTCTAATACCACTTGTTGGTCCTGAATTTGTTAATTAAATCTTGAGAGAAACAATAATTAACAAATATAAATTGCAACACAAAGTATGTTCTTTTTAATTAAAAGAGATTAGTTTATGAAAATGTAACTAACTACGGCCAAATGGTCATAGTAGGAACGAACAAAGATCTTGTGCATTTAAGGGAGAAACTTTGTAAAAATGTTTAAATCATGTAACCGACTAATCAAAAACTTGCACGTGGCAGCTCATATGGTTTGCCACGTATACACTTTTACATTATTTGAACATTTTTACAAAGTTTCTTCCTTAAATACACAAGATCTTTGTTTATTCTTACTATGACCATTTGACCATAGTTAGTTGTATTCCCAGAAACTAATCCCTAATTAAAAACTCTTTACTGATATAAATCAATGAATTATAGGATGTAGTATGGAAATACGTTTGATGAAATCTAAATTTAATTTACTTGAATGACAAATACAATAGATGAATGGATGAAATGAATACTATGGATATATTAAAGCGTTGATATGTATTCTAGAGTGTGTATGTGAATTTCAAATATGACCCGTGCACCTTAAGTTGAGATGGATGCTTCCTATTTGTAGTAAGTGTAGTACGGTGGAAGAAAGTGTTTTTCATGTGACATTATCTTTGTTGTTATAGCCCTTCACAATTGTCTCATCCGGTGTCTTAGAGATTCGTAGTTTTCTCTGACAAAGGTCTAGTCTATCATCGATGGATTGGCAAAGGTAAAGGTGTGGTTAGTCCTAGATCGGTGAACTCCCATTGGTGCCCTAGGGGTTACAGGTGTCTGGGCAGTGGATCTGTTGGGATCTATGGTTCATTGGTAATGTACCTGTGGTGCAGCAATCTCCAAAGGTCTGGAGAACCCTGGTGGGGGATCCTGGTTGGAGTTGGTCGTTGTTAGGGTAATATTTTAATGGGAACAATCGGGTAGATCTTGTGAAACTTATGTGTAATGGGCCCCAAGGATGGCACCAATTAATTGATCAATATCTCACGCTCTTAATGATGACTCTTGCACGATCTTCGTATGTGGGGGTAAAAAATGGGTGGGAGATTTGTTGGAGAATTCCTGGACCTTATGTTCATTACGTTTGGTATTTGCTTATATAATGTATACCCACATAACGCGATTCCTGTATGCTTATATGTCCTCCTTGGGAGGGTGAAGAGAGATTTGTATATGTCACACATGATAGTTGTGTATGTCTTATTGCTTGGTATAAATGCATATGGTTACGTTTAATATGTTCTAACATGCCTCTATGTTTTATGTTTTGTTATTTTATCTTATTTTTATTTTATTTAGGTAATAATTTGCTAAAGATATGGTCACATGTCATTTTTACTTTTCACTATTTTTACTTTTTGGTCGGACGTCCTTCTGGAAACAGTCTCTCTACCCATGGGTAAATTACCCTTAGGTAGAGATAAGACTGTCTACATTGCATCTCTCACATACTCCGCTTATACTAGGATTGGGTACAGATGATGTTGTTGTTGTTGTGCTATTGTATTTGTGGAGAATTCCCATTGCGGTTGTGGATCAAAAGCCACTTTACGCCACCAAATCTATTAGTGTATGTGAGTGATGGAATGTATCTTGCAGGAGAAAAGTACATGTCCATGTTAATAATGTATTCCTCTATTCATAGGGAAATTTTTCCTTGTAGGAAAAGTTAGAAATTTGCATAAATTCATTTATATTCAATCACTATATTAAACCTGTGCGATGCACGGGTTAGAAAAAAGTGATGTAATAATAGTGTGTCAAGATCTATGTTACATAGAAAACTTTACATAAAGGAAAAAGAATACAAATATTTTCAATGTCACAAAGTAACTATAGAACAAAAATACAAACAAAAAAATAAATAAATGAAAACATTAAAGTAATATATAATTCAATGAAAATTAGAGATCTGCTAATACTTTTTTGAAAACCATGTTAGTTGTAGTATTGGTAAGGTTTCAATTTTTGTCCAATACCAAAACCTTTAAACGTTTCTTGCTCTTAACTCTTGAAAGGGCGAGATATAATTGACGGTGATTAAAAACTGGATTTTTAAGATACAAACCAACTTCTAACAATGTTTGTCCTAGACTTTTGTTAATAGTCATGGCGAAAGAAACTGATAAGCATAACACATTTAGAAACCGAACACTGCAATCTTGACTTCTGAGGCATTTACAATGAGTGTACAATGGTTATTTATATACACATATATGATATAATAATAATTTCGTTTTGAAAGTTGGTGCATTGACATACCCTTTGCATTTTGTATTCACTACCAACATTGACATACCATATAATTATTTTCACGAAAACAAATGATCATAATAATAATAAGAAGAATATTAATATCTTTTGTCACAAACAAAAAACAATTAATAGATTTAAAAGACACTTTGCAACACAACATCCATTAAAAGCAATAAATTCTAAAATTGTGCAGTATAAGCATTATAAACAATAAAAAAAAAAGTGCTAAACCTCTTCGTCAATCAGAAAAATCTCAAGTGTTGGCGAAGTCTTATTCTTATGGTTTTGAGTCTGTCTCTATGACATAAGGGAACGTATTTTCAACAAAGCATTTCGTTTCGTATGAGTTATATTCTTAATCATGGTGATGGATGTCACATAAAATAGAAAATAGAAAAAATTAAAATATGAGAGCAATTTGGGATGTAAAACAACGGAATAAAAATGGTGCGAGCACAAATAATAATCTATATATATATATATAGTGTACTTGTATATTTATAATCTTTGCCTATAAACCTACGTATGTATTTTTAAAAAAAAAATCATGGATACACATAAGATATAAAGAGATTAAATAAATTATAATCTTTGCCTATTAATAAACCTACTTATATATCTATATATATTTTATATAATCTTTGCCTATAAACCTACGTGTATATATATATATTATATTTATAATTCCTTGCGTATAAACCTACGTATATATTTAAAAAAAAAAATCATGGATACACATTAGATATAAAGAGATTAAATAAATTATAATATTTGCCATAAATCTTATCTTTGCTTATAAACCTACATATATATCTCTTTGCCTATAAATCTACATATATATCTTTAAAAAAATCATGGATACACATTAGATATAAAAAGATTAAATAAATTATAATCTTTGCCTATAAATAAGTATCTATATAAAAATTTTTGCCAATAAACCTACGTATATATCTAAAAGAAATTCATGGATATAAAGAGATTTCCTAACTAAGAATGCCATGTAAGATTAAATGAGATGAGGGTACATACAAATGACATTTAACTTAATTTAAATTTAAATTTAAATAAAAACTATTCATCTAACAATTGACAAATAAACAAAAATCCTACTTGTAAACTAAATGACCATATCCTTCGTTAGTTATATATATAAAGATAGTATATCCAAGATGTGCATCCTTTTAATTCATAGTGTACATCCAATGTCGACTTAGATTTAATTAATTTCCATCTAGTGGATTTAAATACATGGAAAGGATAATGGTAAATCCCATTATTCTAGAGAAAAGACGCATGAATCTCCTGTGATTCGAATGGGATTCACCTCACCATATCTTCGATATTTGGATATATGATGACTTTGGTCTTCGTGTATACGAAGGCAAAGCTTCGTGATAAAATATTATAGTCCAATATCGTAGGCACAAAGGCTATAGCTTCGTCATAGAGATGGGTATATCATCAGTTCAATAGGTAGTCTAAATATCATGGATTGTAACTTTAAAAAACATAGACTTATAAATGGCGAAGTCACAAGAACTTCAATATATACATGGTTCCAAGGTTATATCTTATTTTTTCTTTTAACATAGTACTCCATTTGTCCTAAAAGACTTTTGAATTTTTTGAAGTCCTTATTTTTCAAATCTCACATTAAATATTTTTGTTTGTGTTACATAATACTTCATGAAAATTATAGTAATGAAAATACATTTCAAACCCAATTCATTCATATATATATACCGTATCAAGTATTATGTAACGCTAACAAAAATATTTAAGGTCAAAGTCGAAAAAGAAAGACTTCAAAAGTGAACAATCTTTTAGATTCGGAAAGAGTAAGTCATCGTACTTCTTTAATATATGACCGCATAGTAAATGGATGAATAATGAGCTATCAGATTTTGCACTCCATCCTGGTATAAACTTTACTATGATTTATATTTCAGCCAAGTACTCATCATCAACGAAGCCAAGTAGCTCTCCTAGAAAGATATTACTATTTGTGGGGATATATGCCATTGATCGCAGTGGGGTTTGTCTTTTGTATCTTCATTTTCTTGTACATCAACAAGAAAAAAGGTATGTATATATAACTTTGAGATTAAACTGATTCCATCAGCCAGTTTCATGGTACATTTGATAGTCTTTCGCCCCATGAATATTGGTGCACTTGTTATTCTAAAGCTGAATTAATTGTTTCACACAGCTAATCGAAGA
>JAOEHQ010046621.1:0-11400 GCA_025447715.1 Asclepias incarnata
ATAATAAACCAAAAAAACCAAAACCCCCCCAAAAAAAAAAAAAAACCTACAGTAAATGCTACAGTGTAGGCACACACATAGCCACTGTAGCAGCACCCTAGATTTTAAAAGTTGAATCTAAAAAAAAGAAAAAATAAATAAAATAAAAAATTTATAAGACAAATGAAGGAGGATAAGAAACCAAAACCAAAACCAAAACCAAAATAAAAAAAACCTACAGTAAACACTACAGTATTTACTACAGTGTAGGCACACACATAGCCACTGTAGCAGCACCCCATGTGCCTTGTTCTATATATAATAGTAACATATATATATATATATATATATATAATAATTATTTAATATATATATTTATTTAAAAAAGTCAGTGATCACCAAAAGAGCCATAATTAATTAAATATTCTTGTATTAGTATCTATATTCATTAAATTAAATATTTAATTAATTATATCATATTCTATTTTTAACGTTTATAATTACATTTGTATATGTTAATCGATATTCATCCGTATTGACGCGTATGTTATCTGTTCTTTTTTATTATTATTATTACTATTATCATTATTATTATTATTATTATTATTATTATTATACAAGATACTAACAAATTTCTACTATTTTTTTAAATAAATTATACAGGTTACAATAGGTTGTAAAATTATAACATTTATTTATTCAACTTTCATCATTTATTTGTGTGATCAATAGTTATAGATAAGACAATGTTGAAATATGATGATATTATTATTTAAAAAATGTTTTGTATTGAAGATGGTTAGTAGGATATGTATGTTATATTTTTATATAATGGTGTAAAGTTAATTATAGATACTACCTGCTCACCCACCATCAATAGATGGATTGTTACTTGGAGAGACTTGAGAATTTAAGGTTTGGGGTTCAAATCCAGGTGTGAGCAAAATGCTTTCCAGGCTGGAGACATGGGTTTTCTCGGAAATAACCAGGTTTTCTTTGGAATTGGAGTTGAGTATATGAAGAATCAATGTCGTTGAGCTCAAATTGGCCGTTCAAAAAAATATATATATATTACCTGTTGAAAAAATGATGATATTATTGTTTAAAAATGATTTTTATTATATATGGTTAGTAGGTTATGTTTGTTATAGTTTTGTATAATGACGATGTAAAATTAAATATAAATAAAACATGTTTATCTAATGTAATAATGAAATTCTCAAAAACCATATTATCTCATGTATTTATCTAATAAAGCAACATGACATTCGCAATAAAGTTTACATTACAATGGCCAAGGTTGATAAATATTACCTCATTTATTCCAAAAATAAGTGTTCATGGTAAAAATGACATACAATTTTAGAAATATAACTACATATTATTCAATGACAATTTTACCATTACTTTTTACAAAGATCTTTAAAATATATTTATGTGAAAAAAGTATTAAGGATATTATAGTTAAAAGAAATGAAATTGTGATAGTATAGTTAATTTAACATGTTATGCTATAACTATTAATTATGTTATTATGAAAACTTAATATATTTATCTCGCATATTACGCGGAAAAATAATCTAGTTATATTATATATGATTCGATTTAATAAAAATTGAAAATCGAATACTTAGAGGTATGGTGTAGAATAAGATTTTTCGTTCCATGGTTTGGTGATTCTAGGTTTAGCATGCCGCCGGTCTCTAAGAATGTTACAATTTATACCAGAGTTATTATCACAAGTGCCCCATGTGGCTTGCAAAATTTGAGTTTTAATCCCTGTGTGGTTTTCTTTTTTATTTCCCCACCAATCAATTCTGAAGTTTCATGTTGCATTATCACTTTGACACTAACGAGTGTTAGTTTTCTTCCATTAAGCCTTTCACGTGTATATCATCACGTGAGGATATATTCATCCACTTGTAAGTCCCTAGTCACGTGGATCTACATGATTAGCAAACAATATAATTGAGTGCGGAATCCTAAATTATACCCAATAACACAATTAAGCAATAGCCGAAGTCTTATATTGATTCAGTATAATATCTGAATATAATCAACATACAAACTCTGCTAATCACGAAACTAAAACTGATGGTTAACCCTATACAAAGCTAGCTAATCACACTACAACAAAAAGGGCTTTTTAGGACCTTTTGTATGGGACGCTAAAATGCAAGGGTTGTCACAGAAATTGATGATGTTGAAGTTCGCAAACATGCACATGATGATATGTTGTGCCACGGTTACATACTCACAACTCTCACTGATCGTATGTATGACTTGTATACACCGCTGAAAACCGCAAAGGAAATCTGGGACGCTTTGGAAAACACATACAACACCGAAAAACTAGGGGCAGGTAAGTTTATCATCTTCAAATTTTTTGAATTTAACATGACTGATGAAGGATCTATTCTTGATCAGGTTCACAAATTTCTTGTTTTAGTGTCAAAATTTAAGAAACTGCAAATTGACATTTTGGAAAAGTTGTTGGTTGGGGCTATAATTGCAAAATTACCCCTTTTGTGGCACAACTATAGGAAGAAATTGATGCACACAACAGAGGACTTCAATCTTGAACAAATTCAAAAACATTTAAAGATTGAAGAGGAAACACGCTTGAGTGAAAAGAATCTTAATGGTGCATCAAGTTCTAAGGTTAACTATATTGATTCTGGAAAACCACAAAACAAGAAAAGGAAGGCTGATTCTGATTCTCACAAATCAAACAGCAAGAAAGGGAAAAGGCCTATGTCTGAAGTTGTTTGTTACAAATGCAATAAAAAAGGGCATATCAAAAAGAATTTTCCTAATAAAAACCAGAATTCAAACAAGAAAAATCAAGATCGAACTGGTCAAACAAACACGGTGGAACAAGAGGCTATCACTAAAGTCACAGCCATGGTTTCTGAAATGAACATTGGAATGATTCAAGAATTGCATAAGGCTATTGTGACTACAACAAGTGATTGGTGGTATGATTCTGTTGCAACAACTCATGTTTGTAACAACAAGGATATGTTTAAAACTTATCTGGAATCAGGGGATTGTCATGAAGTGATGATGGGTGATAGTCGTACTTCAAAAGTCACTGGAAAAGGGATCATTGAACTTGAATTCACTTCTGGAAAGAAACTGATTCTCAAGGATGTTCTTCATGTTCCTAGCATTAGGAAGAATCTTGTTTTTGGTTTTAAGATTTGTAAGGGTGGGATAAGGGTTGTGATAGAATCTAATAGTATAGTTCTATCAAAGAACAATGTATTTGTTGGAAAAGCTTATGCTTGTGATGGCATGTTCAAACTTAACATCAATAAAGTTGTTACTTCTGCTTACTTTCTTGCTTGCAATTTCGTTTCAAATTTCAATATTGAATGCTCTAGTTTCAATTTATATCAACTATAGAACCATGAAAGATGCGTCAAAGCAAAGAATTATATCTTATAGTGGTGAACATAGAGATAAATGTGAAATATGTGTTCAAGCAAAAATGAAAAGAAAACCTTTCCCTAAAATTGATAGGCAAACTGAAATCCTAGAGTTAGTGCATTCTGATATATGTGAATTAAATGGCCAACTAACTAGAGGTGGGAAATAGGTATTTCATAACTTTCATAGATGATAGCTCTGGATCTATGTATACTTGTTGAAATCTAAAGATCAAGCTTTTGAAACATTCAAGATATATAAAGGTGAGGTAGAAAATCGAAAAGGCAAGAAAATACAAAATCTTAGAAGTGATAGAGGTGGTGAGTATTTCTCCAATGAATTTTCTTCCTTCTGTGAATCACAAGGCTTGATTCATCAAAGAACAGCACCATATACACCTTAACATAATGGTGTTGCTGAAAGGAAGAATGGGGTTATGCAAGATATGATTAATGCAATGTTAGTCAATGCAAACTTGCCTAAGAACTTGTGGGGTGAAGCTTTACTTACAGCCTGTCATGTAAGTAATAGGGTAATAGCAAAGAAATTAAAAGCATCTCCTTATGAACTTTGGAAAGGTAGAAAGAAAATATAAGTTAGTTTAGTGTATGGGGTTGTTTGGCTTATTATAAAGTTCTTTTACCAAAAAGGCAAAAAGGACTAAACTTGAACCTAAAGCTTTAAAAGGTATTTTTGTGTCGAAGATTCAAAATCCTATCGAATTTTGGATCTTGAATCAAATGCATTTGTTGATTCAAAGGATGTTGAATTCTTTGAGAATAAATTTCGTCAAGAGCTAGGAAAGAAAAACATTTGGATTCTGATTTTATTAATTCACAAGCTATTACTTTTCTTGTTGAAGGTGATAGGGAGAATAATGTTTTAAATAAAATACCTATTCTACTAAATGTAGATGATTCACCAAGGACTTATAAAGAGGCTGTTACCTCTAGGAATGCTGTTTTTTGGAAGGAGGCTATTAATGATGAAATGGATTCCCTTATTTCGAATAATACTTGGGAAAATTCTGATTTACCTCCAGGTTCAAAGGCAATTGGGTGTAAATGGGTATTTAGGATTAAATATAATACAGATGGATCCATTCAAACATTTAAAGCTAGGTTGGTAATACAAGGTTTCAGTCAAAGACAAGGAGTGGATTACTTTGATACATATGCACCCGTAGCTAGAATCACTTCGATTAGAATATTGTTTGCCTTAGCCTCTATCTATAATTTGCCTATCCATCAAATGGATGTTAAGACTGCTTTCTTGAATGGTGATTTAGATAAGGAGGTGTATATGAAACAGCCCGAAGGGTTTGTGTTGCCTGGTCATGAAGATAAAGTTTGCAAGTTAAAGAAATCTTTATATGGGCTTAAACAAGCACCTAAACAATGGCATGATAAATTTGATAAGGCGATTCTTTCAAATGGTTTCATGCATAATTCAGCAGATAGATGTATATATTCTAAGTTTACACAAGAATATGGTTTAATTTTATGCCTATATGTGGATGACATATTGATAATTGGTACCAATATGGATGGTATTCTTGAAACTAAACCTGACTTCATGTTTTAAGATGAAAGGTATGGATGGAGTTGATACCATATTGGGGATTAAAGTTACAAGGCATAATGGGGGTTTTGCATTAAATCAATGTCATTACTTTGATAAGATAATAAACAAGTTTCAACACTTGAATATTAAGGAAGCAAATACTCCATATGATACATCTTGCAAGCTGAATGAAAATAGTGGTAGAAGTGTTGCCCAAATTGAGTATGAAGTGCAAATGGATGTTTAATGTATGCTACACATTGTACTAGACCTGATATTGCATTTGTTGTATGCAAAATTTCAAGATATACGAGTAATCCTAGTCATGATCATTGGAAAGCTATTGGACGAGTTCTTGGTTAACTTAAAAGAACTAGGAAATTAGCTTTATTTTATGATCGTTCCCCTGTTGTACTTGAAGGATACTCGGATGCTAGTTGGATATCTAGTATTAATGCTAATAAATCCACAATTGGTTGGATTTTTACACTAGGTGGTGGTGTTGTTTCTTGGGCTTCTAAGAAACAAACGTGTATAACACATTCCACCATGGAAGCTGAATTTTTAGCCTTAACAGCAGCCGGTAAGGAAGCTGAATGGCTGAGAAATATGTTATTGGATACAGAGTTATGGCCACAATTGATGCCAGCCATTTCCTTACGCTGTGATAGTGAGGCGACATTGTCTAGAGCTTATAATAATGTTTATAATGGGAAATCTAGACATATTAGTCTCAGACATGCTTATGTGAAAAAGTTGATTTCAGATGGAATTATAACTGTTACATACATTCGTTCTTGTAGTAACCTAGCGGATCCATTTACTAAAGGCCTTCCAAAAGACCTAGTTTTGGGAAATGGGCTTGAAACCCATTGATCAAAGTTGACAACAATGGGAACCCAACCTTTACTTAGATTAACGTCTACTTAAAGGTTCAATGTGGTAAAAACAAGTTGTTGAAAACTGAAGAGTAATTCATATTAAGGTGAGTACTTATGTACTCTTAATGAAGTGTTCCTTTGGTACTTAAAGGGCTTCACCTATGTGGACATTAGAAGTGGTGCCGCTTTAGCAAAGGTGTGTATAACTTTTGTAGATGTCCATGAAACCGGGATTAGCACATGGCCATAATAGTGCTACCAGGTTATGAACATTATTGACAATATATGTGTGTTATATCTCCGAGTTTGACACTTGGAATCATGGCTCAAATGTTGCTAGCCGCCATTGATTTCGTTAAGCTATTTGAGAAATATACACTAAGTTAAGGTTCAAAGCGAAAGCTATCTAAATTTATGCATTATACTGTGGCCGGTATTTTTGACAGTTTGGAAACTGTCAAGACTTATAAAACAAGGAAAAAGGAACGTATTTTCTTATCGTCTTTTTATGTTCTTTTTTTGTGATACAAAAACACACAATGTTCATTGAGATAGATTAAAAACGCTGTTTAATCTTCTGTTTTTGGGGTGAATCCTAGGAGGAAACTAGTCCATTAACTACCGTGTTGTTATAGTCGGGGCTAATAAGTTTATCATCTCTCATATTCCTTAAGGATAGCGTTTATCACGTCCTCAATTATTTTACATATATTTTCTGTTTCTATTTTTTGTTTTCATAAAGCCCAATTTCTAACATTCGAAACATTTTCATAGCCTGTTCCAGGGTCCTGTCTAAGCATCCAAAAATCGTTGGCTAGAAGTCTGCCTATGACTAATGCGAATAGAGGGTGCTTTAATCGTAACGAACCAAACAAGGCCATAAAAACTACTCATAAAGTAAAGTTAAACTTACAACGTTTATATTATATGCAAGAGAATAAATGAATGTTGAACCCAGTATTAACATTCCAAAATCCGGAGTTCATACACAGATACAACATGGAAAAGGTATGTACAAAAATGTTTCAAGAGCGCATGAAATGTTAATGCCAACAAAATCAACAGTTTGGTTGACATTTGCATCTCATAGAACAACAACAAAAGAATAAGAGACAAGTCTAAATACCTAGTGTAGTTTATAAACATATAAACAGCACCAGTCTAAACTTCGATATTTACCATAATTTGCAGTTTATGTGAACATGCCTAAGGTTCTTCAAGGTTTTCCTGACTACTCCTTTCCTTGTGTACCAAGTCCAGTGCATTTGCAAACCGGGCAAGTGTTTTTTTCAACCAGCCACTTCTGTATGCAGTCTGCATGGTACTCATGACTGCAATCCAACTTACCGATGTTTTCGTGATCATTGTAGTCCATCTGTGAAACCCAAATTATTGATGGATTATCATTTACCCGGCAACCAAATCCAATGGTAAATTAGAATAGGTAATGCTGCTGAAAGAGAAGAGTATACTCCAAATCTGATTATGTGGATAGTTTAATATGTCTCATAAACCTTACTATTACCGAAAGCAAAATTCATCTTCAATGACCATGAAACTAGTTAATTACTCGGTTAACATCATTTCAAATAGACATTTGGCTGGAGGTAGCAATACGGGCAGCTCAAGTGGGTCGGGTAACAGGTCGAAGAGGGATCGGGTCCAAAAGGGATTTATGTGCATATCAAAAGAGGCCGGGTCTAGGTGACTCACCAACAACTTTTGTACTATTCTTCCTTCCAACTTTTTAAATAATTAATGCTTTAATATAATGACAAACTAAATATTAAAAATAATAATTTTTTGAAAAATGAATTAGGATGCTCCAAGTAATTGAATACACAGTAGGTGACTTTTGACCTGTTTAACCATTTAGCCCAATCCAAATTTAGCACAGTAGGTGACTTTTGACCTGTTTAACCATTCAGCCCAATCCAAATTTAGCTAAGGGCATCTCCAATGGTGGTTGAAGAAAAGCTTTTTCTGGAAGAAAAAGTCTTTAGAAAGGGTTGATGCCATTGGGTTGAATAGCTTGTTTGATGGATGGGTTGACAATGCTTAACCTTTTGAGCAAAAGGTTTTTCTCAAAGTACACAAAAAATAAAATAAAATAAAATAAAAATGGAAAAAGCTTACCATTGGAGTAGATAGATTTTTAATAGGTTAAAGTTAGTGGATCAATGAGGTGGCAAAATAAAAAGCTTTTACAAACTTTTTTCCATTGGAGATGCTCTAATTATTTTTTTTTATCATATGACCCATCATCAATGACGTTCAACCCAAATGGACCAATTCCATATAAATAGGTTGAACTTGCCAAGTCAAACTTTAGATATTCTGATGGAGTAATCCGTGTATTTAGGTTCCTTTTTCTTGTGAGCTACTCACATTCTATTTGTTACATGCAATGTAACCAAAGGTTTGAACAAGACTTGTAAGAAAATGCAATAAGGGACCGTTCAAAACGTAACTTGCATGCATAAAACGATGACAAAACCTAAAAAACACTCTGATTAAAGAAATACCTGACAAATTGTGCACAGGTTAAGTTCTTGATGAGAAGATGACATATCTACCGGATGAGAAGAGGTGAATATTCTTGTTTTAAGATGACATGCAATGAAATTTTCAGATAAACCCGAGCCAGCATTGCCAATCTGTTCACCTAAAGCAAGAAGCTCCTGCATACAATAGATATTTAGGTTGTTTTTATATTTTTATTCCAAGATTGACTAAAAAGGAAATTGATGTCAACTTGCCTCATAAGACATGTGATCTATATCTAATCGCATATCTCTATGATGATCGACTCTATGTCCATAATTACCGAATTCCAGCATTGCAACTCCCTGTATATGTACAAAAACACATTAATTAGTGAAAGTAGTTCACTGGTAAAACTGAGGGAAATTTGATAGAATATGAAAAGAGTATGCTACGTCTTCTGGGAGAACTCTCAAATGGGGAAAACCCCGGTGTCTTGAAGTTGACTCGATCATTAGTTCTTGGCCATGAGGCTGGTGAACCCTGACACCTATTGGTGGTGACGGACGCACAAACCTAGGCACGAGCTCAACCCCAGTTTGAAGAGGAACCATGGGCATAGGTGGCATAGGTGCTGGTGGTGGATGCATATAAGTAAGTGGATTTCCATTGGTGCATCCTGAATTTAAATGAAATGTGGAGTTTTGTCAGTTGAGATGACATAAAATCGACTAATACAGATTATGCAGCCATAAAGTACATAGTTAATTACCTTGCATAAAAGGTATTCCAGGTGCATTGCCACAAAACTGCTGGTCCAACCACGGGCCAGGCAATACCTGAAGGGGTTGACCAACTTGGTTTGTTGGCATGAATTGTAAGCCAGAGTTAAGATCAATAGCACCACCAGGTCTGTTCCTCGTACCTCTGGGGTGACCAGGTCCCATGACCATAGGGATAGCATCGAACCCTCTGTACTCAGGAATCACAAAAGGACTTGACCCATGTGCAGGGTAGGAATACTGAAAGTTCATATGGAACCCTTCGGCCATCTTTCCCTTAAATGCACCATGGACTCCATCCATGACCTGGTTGGTAGGAAACACTAGCTGATTATGAGACCCAAATGGAACCACTTGGGTCCCATGTGGAGTTGCCATGAACGTGAATCCGGATGGCACGGGCACATAAGGCATTAAACAAGGTTCGGGTTGAAGATGGGCATATTCTATTTCAGTATCGATCATTGGACCAGTGTACACCATGTTCCGTTGCCTCATTTTTAATGATAAGTAGCAATGAAAATCTGTATCATAAGAAAAACACGTAAAATACTATAGACAACATGCCGTTAATGCAAATAAACATATCTTGACGACACATTCCATTACCATTCATATACTTGATTGACACTATAAGATCAAGCAACCAACAACATATTCATTGAATGTGTACTTCATGTGATTATTCATAAACTAAAGCAGAAGATCAACAATATTTGAAAATCCAAGAAACTTCATTCTTACGACCAAAATAAGATGCATTTAGCATGCTTACCTCCCCATATATATACTTTTCTCACTTGGAAAATTCAAAATAATCAAAATCTTCAATATATTATCTCAAATTACAAAACTTTTTTGGTAAACATGGAAATCCGACCAGAACCAACATTATTGACCTAACATGCAAACCCGAGGCTCCACAAATATTACATGTTACGAATAATGTATTCCAACATGACATTTATCGTTCATGGTATATACGAGTATAAAACAACATTAAAAATTGTACATAAGTTAACATTGCCCATATGCATAGTTAACCAAAACCGAAGAAAACAAAATATTAATGTTTAAAAAATTTTCAAATATTCCCTAAATTTTCACATATCAACAAAACAACAAAAATTCAAAACCTTTAATATCATTGCAATCAAAATTTTCTAACACAGAATATAAAAAAATCAAAACTTTACACAAATTTCAATAACAAGAAACATAAAACATAAAAAAATTCAAAACTTTAGACAAATTCCAATAAAAATAAACATTAATTCATAAAAAAGATCAGAACTTTGGACATATTTTAATATAAAGAAATTCAAAAACATAAAAAAAGTGGGGAAAAAAAATTATACCTTCTTATCATCAACAGACAGCAGAACTTGAAAATTGAGAAATTAATTTCTGCCCCTTCAACCAAAAAAAGCCCTAATAATTCCATTCCGATAAAATAAAATAAAAAATCATCAAATTAATAATAATAATATAATAAGATTAAATACCCTTTTCTTCAAACAATTAATTTCACAAAATTTATTTATAAAAAAAATTAAATTCTTGAAACATTTAATTTAAATAAAAAGATTGAAGATTAAAAAACAAACAAACCTAATGAGGGTTGATTATGGGGTTGAAGAGGGATGATGGATCTTGAATTTTGCTTTTCTTTGTCTTTCTTCTTTCAGGTGGATTTTACTATTTATTTATTTATATTTATATTTATTTATTTATTACAAGAAAAAATATAGATATAGAAAATAGTGATAGATGAAAAACACAAGACCTGTTTTTTTGTTTTTCCTATTTTACCGTTAACTGAATATATGTCTGTTTTTTTTTATATATATTTTTTGGTTTTCTTTTCTAAATTAACGGTCTTGGTTTATGTGGTTAATTACGACTGTGCCACGCGTGAAGTGCTTTGGTGGGTTTTTGTTTTTATTTTCACCCTTGATGTTTGGTGTATTCACGATTGTGCCATTAACGGTTCTTTTGTTTTTATTCGTGTTTTGAAGATAGGAGCGAGTTGTGCTTTTTTATTCTTTTTATCGATTGGAAAGGGACCAAACTTATTATTGGTATTGAACAAAAAAAGTTTTTTTGTGGTGAAAAATCTTACCGTTTTTAACTAATGCGAGAATAAATGATCATTGTATCCGGTTATCAGTCACAATTAAATTTGGGTGTTGTTGTCGTCACCCCCCCTAACCCCCAGCCGGCCGACTTACTCCCCCATCAAATCCATCAAGTCAACCTTCCTTTCAATTTTATATTCA
>JAOEHQ010046622.1:0-11400 GCA_025447715.1 Asclepias incarnata
CTTTTACATCAATTACCTTTACAATAATAACCACACCGCCGCCACCACCAACGCCGCCACCACCACACCGCCTCCGTCATCACCACAGCCGCATTGCGCGGATACCATGTTAGTTTTAGTTTATACAAACCAAAAATAACCAAATACTGAACAACAGTACAACACCATCCCATGCACAATCCTCTCATATTCTCTTTTGGTCTTCTTTTTTTTTCTCCTAATTAAATATTTCATATTCATATATATATATATATATATATTTCATTAGCGGGGTGGTCATGGCTCAACTTCCATCCAACCAAGTCAATCTTTTAAAAGACATTTTCACCCGCTTTGACCTTGACGCCGATGGCAGCCTCACCCACCTCGAGCTAGCTGCCCTCTTTCGGTCCGTTGGGCTCAAACCAGGTAGTGATGGAATTGATGCCTTACTAGCCAACATAGATGCCAATGGAAACGGATCCATTGAGTTTGAAGAATTGTTGAATGCCATTTTTCCTGATTACAACGAGGAAGTGTTCATCAACCAAGACCAACTCATGAAGATCTTTCGGCTATTTGACAAAGATGGCGATGGTTCCATCTCCCGTGTTGAACTGGCTAGCCAAATGTCCAAAATGGGCCAACCATTGACCTACCGTGAACTCAATGACCTTATGCATGATATCGATACCAATGGTGACGGTATTATTAGTTTCCATGAATTTACCGCAGTTCTAGGGATGCCAGCTTCGGAATTCTTTGGAATAAAAACTTCCTAACGATGGCGTTTTGTGACCTTAGACATTATCATCCAAACCATGTGGTAGTCATTGAGGATTGATGAACATGGATGAGTTTTACATGAATAAAAAAAATGATATTTTTCCTTCAATTATCTTTTTTATAGCTTACTTATTTATCTATTTATAAGGTTATATAGGATCGATCTTTCATGCATATCTACTACGAAGGAGATGAAGAAAGGTAAGGAGAATTATCATGACAAAAATCTCAAAACAAATCCCTTTCATTTTATGTTGGATACGTAAACAAATATGGTTTCCTTGTTCAAGTTATCGGGGAATGAGTCTTTGACTCAAACGTACCTAGTCTAACCAGGGTTTCTTCGTGACCATTTTCAAACATTTTCCTGGCGGGCTCCAAAATGCTTACCTAGAAAAGTTCATATTATCTAAGAATATCTTTTGAATTTGAGAATTGCTTCTTTATACAAGATGCTGGATTTTGGACTACTAAACCCCCTAACACTAACACTAACATAAAACAGGACTTATGATCATAAAACATGATTCATCTCTTCATTCTGTACAATTTCCCTAATTTACAACAAAATTTCACAGCCTGAAACTCAGGAAATTGATCGACGATCTAGTCGTCGTGCTACAACAATTAAATGAATAAAAAGTACATCGAAAAAAATGACTACCACCAAAATCTTTTACGCCGACCAGCCTCTGTACAAAAAACAAGAATACTGAAGTTTATGCTAATTTTAAGTTGTATACTTTATACATTAGCACTTCGGTCATCTTTAGTCGCTTGTCGCTCCAGGTTCAAGTGATACAAGTTGTTATCCCTTGCTATGGACCGAGCCGTGAACCCAACAGTGGTTGTCCTAATTGAACGCTGGCGCACCATGTTGACGTAGTCTGGATCATCTGTGTGACCTTCGTATCTAATCCATTGTATCATTCCATGGTAAGCTGGGAAAAACCTCATCTGGACTGCCTTGTAAGAGAAGTAAGGTATCAACGCAGCAATCACCACAAAAAGGGTCACAATCCAGTATGATGGGGCAGGTGCGAGTGTTTCTACAAAAACTTTGTAGGCAGTTGTTGAAAGGTTGGGGGGCATTGCACCGTAAGTCAAGAGGAAGAGGTACCATAGGACTATTCCACCCCAAATGAAGATATGTTGGATTAATGTGAGGTAGCTGACTGCAAGTGCCATTTGGCAGTTGACGACCCATACCACACAGGTGTACATTGTGGCACCTACGACATCCATTCCGGCAGTCTTTCCATTCTTTCTGTATGATTCTGGGTCTAAGGCTCTGGTGCAGAGGAAAAAGATCATTACGCCACTAGCTAGCCCGTTTAGCATCCACCCAAATAAGCGACGCCATCTGAAGAGAATGTTTTGAACACCTTCTTGATATAACAATGGAAACTATCATACGATAAGCAAACACAAGATTAGAATCTGCTCCGTCAAAATGAATTAAAGTTACTAAGATGGCCTTCTTATTCGATGCATTTAGAGGTTGACTAATTGTGCGTTTTAAAAATGATTATAGAACATTCAGTAATCAGAATCAGATAAGCTGTAACAGAATGGGTCCGTAGAAGATAGTGTTTGGACGTGCTTGGGTTGTTTGAGTTTATAACAGTTACATATCGACACACCTAACTATTTAAGAAATTAATGCTACTTTGGGTTAATCAGTTCCGAAAAGGAAATCCAAACACCCCTTTGATAGATAGTTATCATATTATACTAATGCTACTCTTTTTACCGAAAGGTTATATTAATGTTACTCTTAGCAGTAAAAATGTCAGAAATTACACATAAAACGACTACAAGGACATTTTAGGCATACCTTGAGACAAAATCGTGCAGAAACATCCTGGTCGAAAACCCCCAAAGCAATGGCAGGAAATGATGTGAAGAAGACATTATAAAGAGACAGATACCAATCGTCATATGCGGGTTGACCCGAGAATGATGTATAAGCTTCATATAAAAACACTGTGGTTGCAAATACAATATTCTTATAGAAAAAGTAGCATATCTGCAAATATAGGAGGAGGAAAAAGGCGTTATTAAATTATGCTAATGAGCAGATAGTATTTGGATAAGTGGTTTCAATTAATAGTAATAAAAATCCTTACCATTGAGGAAATTCTTCTGTAACACCAATGTCCATGCACCAACAGTAAACGTTCTAGAAACCGAAACTGAGCAATTGCAATATCACTTGACATAACCGCCTATTGACCAAATACAAAATCTTTAGAAAACATTCACGGAACAGAAAATCCAAATTGCAAATATGATCAAATGAAGTACTTTCTCTAAAGACAAACGGTAAAAACATACAACGTATTATTCACTTTTTAATGATGCATGCAATAGAAAGAAAAAAAAAATCATTTAATGCAACATTCTTACCATGTTTAAGCATTTAATTCTGTAAGTTGCATACTTTGGTTACAAATGGTAAGTATGTTGCAGTAAGGGGTTAGAATAAGTACATTGAAGAGATCATCAATAAATGAATAGTACTTGCCTTTCTTACAGTTTACCCAAATTGTAACGCTGATTTTTTTGTGATTATAAGACATTTAGATGTAACTAATGACTTTTCTCAAGAGACAAGATAATTTCTTAATGGTTTTAAAATGAAGGAAAGTTGGTTTTGACATTGAAACTCAAGGTAAACCAAGTATACAGTAAATACCTGCATTCCCTCAACACCACTGATCCCGATGCCAATGTCAGCTTCTTGAAGCATACCAACATCATTTGCCCCGTCACCGATTGCTAAAGTTGTTTTTCCGGTTCCCTCTTTAACGAGCCTCGTAACCTGTGTTTCATTTACATTTTAGTCCCTAGTTGTGATATTATACCGGAAACCCGGATGTGATGTTTCTGAAAGATAAACTAAACTAACCAATGCCTTCTGTTTTGGTGAAGATCGACAACAAATAACGGATGCACAACCTACAGCAAGCTCCAAAAACGTGCTTTTAATGTCATCATGCAAAGCATATGCTAGAGATTTTCCATCAATGATCAGAGCATACGGGTCAGTGGTTGAAGCAGTAAGCTGAGCCTTCCCTGCTAGTATCTGCTTCCTGACACTTTCTTTCGAGACCTGCAAGGCCAGAAAGATTATTTTTCAGTACAACCCCATGCGCTAACAATATAAACAAAAAAAAACAAAACAAAAGCATGCTCACCTTTGCAATTGCATTTTTGTCCCCAGCTTTTTCTGCTGCTATGATTTCAGGGGACTCCAAGGTTATTATAATTTGTTTCATTCCTTGTCTAAGCAAACTACATGCGAATCTGAAAAATGTTTGATTTTCTTGAATGTTAGATACAAAAGGAAAGAAACAAGATTCAGATCATTTAACAAAAGGAAAGAAACAACATTTGGATCATTTAACAAAAGAAAGAAAAAGGAGGGAAAACTTACCCAATATTAATAGCCGTTTCCATTTTATCACCAGTGAGAACCCAAATCTTGATTCCTGCTTGAGCAAGTTTGTCAATGCATTCGGGCACCTGCAAGATGAGAAAATAAGATACAAAACCACCTTTAATATCATTCATAAATACAAGATTTGAAAGGAAAAAAAAAAAAAGCTTACCCCTTTTTGTAATTTGTCCTCAACAGCAGTGGCACCAAGAAGTATCAAATCTTTTTCGATTTCTTCAGTTACTTCATTGATCAAATCTTCTCGATCTGCACTTACTGAGTTCTTGGCTTCTATGAATTTTTCATTAAATTCTTTGTATTCTTCCTCAGCGAGTTCACGATAAGCAAGAATAAGCGTCCTTAAACCTGCATCGGCATACTCATTCACATGCTCTTTTGTATTCTCTTCAAATTGTCTCCCATTTTTAGCAAGTCTATCAAACATAACACTGAATATAGCAGAAAGTCAACATTAGAGATGAACATTGATTACTAATAATAGAAATAAGATCGATTGATTGTCTTTGTTTTGCTAATTACCTGTCAGCACCTTTACAGAGTAAAAGTAGTTTCCCTTGATCGTCCCTAACAATAACCGACATTCTCTTTCTTGCACTGTTAAACTCTAGAACATTCAAAAGCTCATATGTCCTGCATACGAATAGTAAAAAGATAGTTTACAATGAATACACTTTTGAGTCTAGATGCTAAAAGTTACCCAAAACAAGAAAAAGATGAAAAAAACTGTTACCTTTCAACTTTTCTCTTAAATATGGGATCCAACTCCATGAAAGAAACGGTTGTTTGTGTTCTGTTATAGAACTCAAACCCAAGTTCTCTTGCTGCTATAACAAAAGCAGCTTCATCGGGCGATTCTGCTTCATATGTAACCTTTCCTGTCTCTTCATCAACATCGGGTATAGCCGTATGACAAATTGCCAATAGACGGAAAAACTTCTGAATGACATCTGAATTAGGTTCATGAATCCAGTAGCCATTTGTGATTCTTTCATCTTCAAAGTTGTAACCTTTAACAGCTAATGTAGAATCATCGTCATCGTCATCATCATGAAGTTGATCTCTACCATTAACAATCAATGGAGATCCCGTCTTTTTTGCCATAGCTCTCTCGACTTCTGTAACACCACGCCCATAAGCGGTCCCAGCCACCGAACACTTGATGAACTCCATAGAATTGCATGTCAAAGTCCCGGTTTTGTCTGATAAAATGGTGTCGATTTGACCAAGTTCTTCAGTCAAATTTGAGGTTCGGGCATGAGCCGGTTTATCAGCTTCTTCATAATACATATGAATGTCATTGTTAATGAAAACCGTCTGCAATACTTTTACGATTTCAATCGAAACATATAAAGAAATCGGTATCAAGTAAGTATACAACAATAAAGCTGTGAGGAAGTGATAAATTGCTGCAGCAGGAGCTCGATTCGGGTCAAAAAAGATATCGGCACGGTCCGGTCCCAAATACCATCGTTTCTGTCTATCGCCATTCAAATCTCTTTTCGTTACAATCCCAAAATAAACTGATCCCACAAACGCCATAAGAAACAAGATGAAGAACAAGAAATAGATAATACTATCCATTCTTCTTTCAATTCTACTTCTTTTTGAAGGTGGTTCAGTAGAGTTCTGAATCACTTTCGTGTCATGACCTGTGAAAATGACAGCTCCATATATGTAATCTGTGTTTCTAAGCTTTGAATCTCGTAACAGAAGCTGTTGAGGAGAAAGTGCATGCTGTTGTTCTTCAAACTCCATTGTTCCAACAAATGTATACAAACTTGCATTGGGATCTTCACATTTAACAGTAGCTTTAAAATCTTTAAAACTTGAATCATCATGGATCATAGAAGTTGCATCCAATGACTGTTTTAGCTTCAAATTTGTCTCACCGTCTAAATTCATTGTTTCAACATAACAAACAGCATCGTCATAACTTGATGAAAGTAACAGAAGATCAGCTGGAAAGAACTCATCTTTTTGTACCTTCACTACATTTCCTACTCTTAGAGTTTTCCATTCTCTAGGTTCGAAAAGGCCTCCACCACGATGAACATTCACTTTTCGATTGTTGACCTCACGATCCTAAAACAACATAACATCCAAAAACAGATTTTAAACCTTGATTTTTTTTCGCAGAAAAAACTTCAAATTCATTTAATATATGAAAACTATTCTATATAAGCAATCATTTATTAAAACTATTGACTTGGAAGATCTATTACGATTCCTAATAAGCTAACAATAAATTCAAAGTTAAACTCTTATAATAAACATCCCCAAAAATTTCACAAGATTAAATTCAAATCTAACCAACAACTAAAGATTCAAACTTTAAAGATATGAAATCTATATCCAACCAATAATAAAGTTTCAAAGTTTATAACAACGATGCCCAATCTGGCCTGAGGGGAGGTAGATTCAAACTTTATAACATGAACTAAAATCCAACCAAGAATCAAACTTGAAGAAAATGGATCTAAAAAACCAAACCTGTTTTTGTCTTTGCCAATCTTCAATAAATTCTTTGACCATAGTAGCACCAATGATAACAATTAAAGGAAGAATAGCACTCACAGCAGAATAAGGAGCAAGTGCTGTAAATGATAAAATCCCAGTAACAAGAAAGTAAAAATTTGCAACTCTTCTAAACTGTTCAAACAATGATTTTGGTATAAAAGTCATTGGTGTATACTTCGTTGACCTCACATAATTATCTATATATGCATCTTGATTTCCAACTTCTGATACTTCATTTTCATTAATATAAACCACTCTTGAGAATCCAGGCCCTCCTATTTGTGAATGATCGTCTTCAAATTTATTTTTTCCACATTTAAATGAATATATATTGCTTAAATGTAACCTTTTTTTTCTCCCTGTTACCATTTTTTTATAAAAAAATATATGTTTTTTTTTAAAATAAAACTTGTTTTAAAACTTTATTTCAAGAAAACTTGTTTCAGCCAATACCCAGATGAAGAATATCCCAAAAGACAACAAAAGCTTGGTGCTTTACACACAAACCAAGTGTATTATAAAAAGGGCCTAAGCAGAAAAGCTCAAAAACCCAGTAATTATATATAAAATAAGTAAAACCCAGAAATGGATGGAAGAAATAATAAGTGTATATATATATATATAAGTCTCAAGATTTCTTGCAAATTTACAATCTTTTTGTATCAGAAATGAAAGAAAGAATAAGGGGTTTTTTCCAAGAATGTGAAGCTAAATATGTACGTATATATAATAAAGTGTATGTATATCTATATATGTGAATATGTATATATATTTATTATTACAAGAAAATGTAAGGAAAATGGTGGTTCTATAATTTTGATTTTTTCTCTGAGCTCGAAATGTTTGAACGAAGACTCAAATGATTTTGGATCTCTTTCGGTGTCCCTCTCATATTTTGACTTTAATATGGAAAATATATTGATTATTTTATAATATTAAATTATTAAATTAAAGAAATTTTCATTATTTTTTCCAACTAACACGGAATAAACAATCCAAAAACAATTCATTAATATTAAATTAAATTAAAAGAAATAATAAATTATCGAATCAATTGGGTAACAATTCACCAAAAAAAATAGAGAATAAACTTCCAAAAATATAAGAAATACAGACTGTTCAAAGAGGTGTTTTTAGATTTCTGTATATATATTTATTTTAAAATATTCACACACTAATAGATATATTAATTAAATAATAATAATAATAATTTTCAAATATAATAATTTTCAAATTGGGAATATTTATACCTGTGGCATGAGAACTGTCTTCTCTCTCCCACTTTTGGTTTCATTTAAAAAAAGAAGCTTGAAAGAAGACAGACAATTGTATCTTTAATTTTTGTACAAATGTTTTTATAATCTAGAATTTGTTAAAATACTAGATTTAATGTACTTGATGCATTAAAATATGTATGTTATAACAGGAAATGATTTTTGTACAAATGTTTTTATTAACCAGAATTTGTTAAATTAGATTATTTCGATTTTATGCATTAAAATAGGTATGTTATTCGAAATGAATTATGTACAAATGTTTTTTTTTTTTTAAAGGTGTAAATTACTCGCAAATATCGGAAGATCTAGCATACGTTGTCTTAACCGGGTCCGCGCTAGAGAGCCCCTCGCCCCCAATTTAAACCCCTCAATGAGAAACTCCTATCACCCAGAGATCTGGAGAAGAAAACTCACCCAGGCCCACCATAGGTGGAAATTAAATACATGTAGCCACCCCAAATATGTCTAGGATAGGACTCGAACCCCTGATCTCTTGTGAGGAAAGATGTCTCCTTGCCACTAAACCATTTGGTGATGGTTGCATATTACTATACTTAATCAACAATTTTATACAAACATCCTATATTTACTTGGTGTCTCCCATGAGACTAAATGTTATAAACTATCGGTTAATAACCCACTTTGGATAGACAGGGCCGACAAATGAGTTTTGAAGGTCATGAATAAAAATAAGATCACAAAATGGTTTAATATGACGAAATTTTTTTATATAATTTATGATAACTTATAAGTATAAAAAACAACGGTAATAATTTCTTACAAGTCTATCAATTCAAATTTCCACCATCAAAAATTGATTAAATACCAATTCAAATTCCCTTATCTTATAAATACACAGAAGTTACCAATTTCATTCTTCATTCAAGAATGCTGTTATCCGAACATTCTTTTATTAAAATAATTATGGATTTTTAAAATAAATGTTTAAAGTATATTTACTATTATATAACTATGTGTTTTTATAAATAGGAGGCTTTGAAAATTGGTGGTCATGTGCAATCACTTTTACTGCACATATATATCATAATCTTTTACTGTTGCTAGGGGAAATATTCTTTCATACATATTCTAGACATATTTAAAAAATTATTAATCATGAGATTAGAACCCAAAAACCTCTGTAAGGTAAAAAGTTACCACACTGCAAACCAAGGCTCAACATGATGATTCGTCACTTATACTAATAGAAAAATGGTCTTTATCTCTAAAAAGACATTTAAAGTTTCAAAACAAATTACAATATTCAGTAGACATGTTATATACAAGTAGGGATGCCAAAAATGCCCGTACATGATGGGGAATCCAATACCTGAACCCGATTTGACCGGGAAATCCTCGAGTTGACTGGGAATGGGGACGGGTATGAGCATGTAATTTTATTCCCCGATGGGGATGGGGACAAGGATGGGAAACCATAAATCTCCGATCCCCATACCCGAACCCGAAAAATTATATATGTATATATAAATTTTTGTGTATATATTAATCTAATTATATAATTTTAAAGTGTCCCTCGAGATTTTGCTATTTATTATATTCCCTTTAAGTTTAGAACATTTAATTTATGAAAGAATATATCGAAATACACATTCTTTTAGTTATTTTCTACTTCAATAAATTTATGCTTATTCTAAAAAGATATCCCTGATTACTCGATGGGGATCCCCGATACCCGATGAGGACGGGTATGGGCCCATCGGGTATCGGGGATGTAACTTAAATCCCCGACGGGGATGGGGATTAAAAGTGAAAACCAGGTATGGGGATGAGGATTGAGATCCCCGATAATACCCGCCCCATTGACATCCCTATATACAAGTCTTAATTTAGAAGAAAAAAAAAAAGGATTAACAGACTTCAATAGAAGCTTCTAAAGTTGAAAGCTTTATGAAAGATGAACCCTTGATTTGTGACTATATAATGTCACCAAGCAAGTGGAGTACCACGAGTTTCATAACACATTACAACTCTCTACATTCCCACTAATTAAGTACTTCAAAATCTATATTTATGGAACAACTCCATACTCTTGCCTTATGTTTCTTCTTTATATACATGTTTGCTCGAGGAGTCACACCATCACCAACATCAGATGCAAATACACTTTGTATTAGTGAATGTGGCACTTGCCCTATGATATGTTCCCCACCACCATCATCCGTGGAGTCAAAGCCGCCACCCGTGGAGAGTAAGCCACCACGTGAGGGGGCGACAACTCCACCACAAGAGGGGAGGACAAAGCCACCCCCATCCGAAACACCTGTTGACCCATCAGAGCCACCGCCGTATCTAACTCCTATATATCACCCGACACCACCACAATCTATTTCACAACCACCACCTACACCATCACCACCCCGGCAACGGCCGGCTAAGTCATGTCCACCACCAAATTACATTACAATGGGCACCAATGCCCCACCACCTCCGCCCAAACTGGTGGTTGTCCCTTCAACTCAGCTTCCGCCCGGTGAAGGCATGGGACAAGAGAATTACTCCTACCCTTATTACTACTTCTATGCTTCAGAGGGTGTTACTTTTACCTTTGAGTATACTAGTTCTCTAATATTTTTCATATTTTTTTATGTCATGTTTCTCTTTATAGGGTGATCATCTACATCAATGAAGCATGAGTTTTACATTTTGTTTTCATGAAAAATGTATTGATTTTTTTGTAATTATTTGTAAGTCTTTTCAGCTTTATTTAATAGATACAAGTATATTATCTTAATCTTATAAATAGATGCATTTTTACCAAAATGACGCCAAATGGTTTAGTAGTAAGGAGGTTGTTTCCTCACAAGAGATCCCAGTTTCGAATCCTTTCATAGGCATATCTTCCATAGGCATATTTTGGGTGTGGCCACAAATATTTAATTTCTACTTATGGTGGGTCTGAGTGAGTTTTCCCCTCCAGATCTCTGGGTAATAAGGGTTTCTCATCGATGGGTTTAAATTGAGGATTTATTTTGTGAGGGGGCTCTCTAGCGCGGACCTAGATAAAAAAACATATGCCAGAACTCACGACATTGGCGAGTAATTTACGGCGACTTTCAAAAAAAGAAAAAAAAGTTTTCTTTGTAGTTTCATTCATTATAGATTATGTTTGACCTTTGTTTCCGCTCATTAGATCGATGGTCAGCAAATGCTGTAATTTCTATTCGTGAGGAACTTGTGGTTGAGGCTAACAATTAAATTCATTGGTCTGGCTAGGCAACTAATTTTTTCCTTTAATGTGCAATGAATATTACTTAAAAGACGATACGAATACTTTTAGAACTTAGCTTGTTTGATAGGGTGAAACAATGCTTTAAAAACCGGATTTTTCGTCAAACCGGTCAGTCAACCGTGCACGGT
>JAOEHQ010046623.1:0-11400 GCA_025447715.1 Asclepias incarnata
CTCTTAACTGAAAATCATTGTGCATCATGAAAATCTTTGTGCATCATTGTGTATACTTGTGTTCTATGAATCTTCGTACATCAGTTTTATCATGATCCAATGGTCAAGATCTTATCTTATTTGTTTTACTTTAATACTTGTTTAGTTGTTTTACAATAACCAACCTCTATATATATATATGGGAAAAGTAAGTGTGTGGTTGTCATGTACCCAAGCTAGCTATAGATACCCTCACATACTAATTTTTTAATATTTATTGTATAATAAATAAATGACCTGGGGCCTATGAATTTTATGGATTAAAAAACTAAGATGTAAAAGGGTTCTATACCTAGCTTGGGTACATAGATTTAGATATCGGGTCTGGGTAGACATGCCCCAGTCCCTGCCCCGAACAGGTTCGGGTATTGGGTTTTCTCATCGGGTATCGGGTTTTCCCATCGGGTCGGGTTTTTTTTGCCATCCCTAATCAAATTGATTCTCAATTTAATCATATATATTATTAGTTTACAAACAAATTATTAGTAGTCTCAAATGAATATGTTATGCCTGAATGTTACAATATAAATCAAAATTTTAACATCAGAATCATCTTCCTCTCTCTTCTCCAAGCATTCTTCCTTCCCTATAAATTGAAGGGCAGGCTTGATACATGTCATAGGAGGACACAAACCGAGTCCAGCTGGTGCAACCGCCGAATCAACTGGTCCATCAAAACTAATGCTTGATCCGGTTGGCACAAACCCACTGCCTACGTGTCTCAAAGTCATCTCCGGTCACAGTTGGTATATGCCAGCTGCCTTGTTCCGACTCCTGCAATGGCATAGTTAAGCAACCGTTACACATGCATAAGTCGCAAACTTTTGGGCATGATAAAGGGTCAAAAGGTATCTTTCAACTGGGTCCAAATGGGTCAGGATTGACTGACCATCCAATACCTGTTTTGCCCACTTTTCTGAATTTTATATGGAGATAAGGTACTTGATAATAATTTAATAAAATCACTACTGGTCAAACAAAGTTATAGAAACTACATTGACAAAAGGATACCTGTTTTGACCCGTAAGATATAAAATACCATAATAATATTACCCATTTAAGTAAATGGATCAAAATGATCACCTAGACGATACCAATATACCAGTAAAGCAAAGTAGTTGGAAGCAGGCATGGAGCAAAAAAATCTCTGAAGGGTAATGTTTTGTTTTTTATAAACTCTTCCAACAAAAGTTTCGGGTGTTTGATGCATTTTTGCATCTTTTTTGTAGAGTTTAACCTTCTTACAAGAGATAGATCAGCCAAACATACAATCATCGAGAGAAACAGGTGGCAAACCAGGAGAATTTATTTCAAACTATTTCACATGTTTCCTTTATGGTTAAATATTTTTCTATTTGACCCATTATCAATAATAATATAATATAGAGCCTGAATAGACAAGTTCTCATATGAACAGGCTAAAAGCGTTGCCCCATAAAATAAAATATTATGCCGCCAACAAGAACTAACCTGAATGACATTTGAGTATGGTGGAGGCATGTGAAATTTAAGTCCTTCTCTAGTAACTGACAATCGAACCTGGCAACCAAAATAAAGAAAATATGATTAATAGAAGCTACTTGGGAGCAATTAAGGGTAACATATGAAAGCATAACATACATTATGTGCACATGGAAGGATGTCAATTCTTCTCCCAGAAACCTTTAAGATTGACATATTTACATTCTTTGTTGGGTCGCCTTTTTAAATTCTACCACAATCATGTCAAAGTATCCAACAACTACATCATGTCTTGGGCATCTTATCGAGGTCAAACTGATACTGAAACTAAAACTAGTCAAAATGTTGATGTAATCACTTTGACTCACCAAGTACTCTAGAATTCATCTCATAAAATTACTTAACAGCAACATCTTGTGTTTTTTTGGCAAGCTTTCAAACAAAATTTATCGATTTCCACATTGTCATTATTACAACTTATTGATGATGATAATTGTGGTTTACAACTTTCCCCCTACTTTATCACTGTTGCATTGTATTTTATACATCTAATAAAGTGGCAATAATCAATCACTATTAGCAAACCATATTACATCCTTTATGTGTGAAATGAGTAACCTATAAATTAAAAATCATAGCTTCTACAGAGAAAAAAAACCACGGTAAGCAAAATTTGTGCCTGAAATGTGATAAGAAGCAGTTATGAAAGTGCTTTTAAAGTTAAACAATAAAGTAATCCTCACCCCCAAACATAAGTGTGAGCATTTGAAATTTAGAAGGAATTTCAGAGTAATATTTTTATACAGCTTTACACTTGTCTAATTCTAGAAAAAGTGCAATGCTCCATTTTTTTGAGACCCCAACGACGGATTAAAATCGAATTTTGAAAACAGAAGAACGATTCAGAACATCCAATCTATCTTAATCCTAACATCATGAAGTAAATCTTGGCAAATAAAAAATAAAAAAAAATATCTGCCCGAATAACAACCATACCTGATGTTTTTCTTTCCATCTTGGGAAGAAGCTTGTGCCCAACAATGCGAACAGATGATCTCTCATCTCATCGTTCGTCACCAACAAGCATTTGCTACTTATAGCAGCATATAACCAATACCTGGGAAAGAACAATAAACGTTGTGTAAAAGAAATGAATTATGATTGGATGACCGTGTCAGTTTTTAAGATAGACAAACTACACGTGACTGCATTCAACTTTACTACCCCTTGTGGTATTGTATGTACTGGACAAAAAGATGTCCTTTTGTAGATATCAAATTTCCAAACTTGCTATTGTATGTAGCCAATTACCTCTTCATAAAAAATATCAGATTCTTTACAACGTGGCAACCTATACGCTGCCACGTCATCAGAACCGGTGCCAACTCACCAATTAATATGTTATAGGATGTCAAATACCTACAATAGCAATATTTGAATGTTTGGTCCATTACATAAACAAAAGCAGCAGGTGTAAAGTAAAACACATCCCTTTTTATAATTAGGTGGCATGTTTGTTGCTTTTGCTAATATGTTATAGGATGTCAAATACCTACGATAGCAATATTTGAACGTTTGGTCGCAGATGTAAAGTAAAACACATCCCGTTTTATAATTAGGCGGCCTGTTTGTTGCTTTTGCAATGTTTTGGTGGTTTTGCATACATCATCCCTTTTTAACCATATACATAACAAATTAGTTAATTATAAGATTCAAAAAACTTGATACAAAAATATGTTAACCGGCCGGCTCAACCCATTTAAGTTACATTAATTTGACCTGTCACCCATTAGTCTCACTCTCTTGCAGACTTCAAGTTATAAGTTTTTTAAAGCTTCATTGTGATTCTTATTTGAAGTACTATTTTAAATTTATACAAACTTGTCTTAACCATTTGAGCCTTCACAATTCCGTATAAATGAAGCCTACATAAGCTAAGTCAAGCCTCAAGCCATAAAAAAGCTGATAATAAGCTTAAAGTTTATGGACTTGGTAAGCAACTTACAAAGCCTGAGCCTAAATACTCTTTCAGAAACCAAGCTTCAGGTTGAAAAAGCTGGCTCGGCTCGACTCAAATTCACCATTTTATGCACATCATGTTATTTTTGTGTTTTTTTTAAAATAATTAATTAAAAAAAAAATAAAGCTTTACCAATCATCATTTGATCCTTGTGGAGTAACATAAAGTGCCCCAGACTCTCTCCACTGCTGCAATGTCGGTTTACTCTTCAGACTTTTCACACGTCCGCTATGTAGAATGACAAGAGGTAACCTTTTTGATGGACTCAGTCGACGGGTTAAGTTCACTGCATTTTTAAGCTACAAAAATCTACAATTATTATGTGTGCAATATATGATGTGAATTGGGTTTATAATAATGCTAGCACTCAACAAAAAGTTTCTTTTAAGCCATATGTCGACTTCACACCTGATTGAAATCAAATTGATATGACTTGATATGAGCCAAATTTGCACCATCCACTACCGCATCAAACGGACCATACTTTTGAAGCCATTCCTGCATAGATTTGATAAATGATTACGGCTAGCACAGGTATACGTTACTTTAGGGAGTTTGGATTTGTGTTAAAAATCTATGTACCTTATTATTACACTTTTGTTGCAATAACAAGTTTCCAGTGTCTGGGCAAAGAAATTATGAATTTATGATTGGTCAATGTTGCAAACTCAGTTTTATACTACGGCAAAAAATGTAATTATCAAAGGTAAACCTAAAATTACTCTTATATCCATTTTTATTCTATTTAAAATACTTTTCACCCACCTTTCTGTTTTTAAATATGCGATAAATGTTTTAAGAGACCAAGCAAAACTTATTATCACATTTAAAGTTATATGTACAATATACAACAATGTCGTTTTTGGTAATCTTATCTGGTAACTCCTGGAAAAAGCAAATTTTATTAAACACTCAGCTGATCTTCAGTCCTCACACAATAGAAACACATCCAAACAATATTTCCAACATCCAGAATTCCAGATTCATCACAGTTGAACAGGTGATTCTGACTATTCCATATGACATAGTTTCAAAACACACATCTAAGCACCTTCTATACTGAACAGACCGAGTAATTGAAAAGCATAACATGCGAATAACAATTTTCAAAAAATTAAAAGGCCGATATCGTACCTGAAACTGCAAGAAATCCGCCCGTGTCTCTCTTTGGCAAGCCAAAGTACTCAGCGAACTAGCAAAATTATCGGTTTCCAAAGGATCAATATCAACACTAACAAGCTTTTCACTACATGTTTTACAAACACCCTCCTCATCCATTTCCGTCCTCGTCACTTGCCATTTCCCATTCCCAAGCCACCCTAGTCCATGCCACCCACCTCCACCCTTCACCACCGCTTCCTTCACCTTCCCCACATCCCACTTCACCGCCCCAACACTTTCCGCAATGTCACACCTAAACCAATCCTCAATCAACGCAGCAGTATCCTCGCTCACCTGCCTCACACTACCCCTCAACCTCTGCAACATTTCATAAACCTTATCCGCCCGTTTCCCTTCAACACTAACCCGTAAAAGCATCCCAAGCTCAGCCTCTTCTGCAGCCACCCCATTCTCAACCATATAACAATCAACCTCATATGCCTTATCAGCCAGCCCTTTTTTACAAAACCCCGACAAAGCAGGGACATAAGACCTCAATCTAGGCGAAATCCCACATCTTTCTTTCATTCTCTTAACCAAATCAAAAGCCATTTCCGGGTCTTGTTTATTAGCAGCTAACCTAGCCATAGTAGTAAAAGTAGCTTCATTGGGTACTACATTACTATTATCCATATCATTATAAATCTCAAACCCTCTTTTTAAACATAATTCACTATCACTAGCAGAGCACAAATACAACAGCTTATTATAATGCTCTACATTAAGCGGTACGTTATCTTTTAAAGCGTCTTCGTATAATCGCAACGCTTCATTCGTATCATTATCCTTAGAACAACGGCCAAGTAAATAAAGTAACTTACCAGATGGGGACTCACGGCGAGCTCTTTTTTCAGCTTTTCCACTCATTTGAAGATGTGGGTATTGTTTGTTAGTGACTGAAGAATAATGGGTCGTCGTCAGAATTGAGCCGCCGTCATCGGTGGCCGTGGAAAAGGGGAACTGGGTTATGATGCGGTGGTTTAAGGGCTTTAGTGACCGGAATTTGGTGGTGGTGATTAGGGTTTTGAGGATGTAAGGGGAGAGATTGAAGGTGGGTTTTAAGAGCATTGTGATGGTGGGTTTGGGAGATAAGCATTGAAGAAGGTGTTTCAACATTCAAGAAACCATTTTAGGGACATTTTTTTCATATACTATACAGAATCTATTTTCCCCGTCATTGTATCTATGCAAAATCAAACCGCATCATTGATAGATGCACTCGCACACACAGATAAAATAAATGATTGATATATTATAAAAATGTCTCCTTGAATTTTAAGGCAACTGTATCAAAAAATGATGCAGTTCGCTGCATCTATGTTAAGCCCTTGTATTTATGTATATTTTTATTCTCTATATTTAAAAATATTCTTAATGAAATAATTTACAACATTTATTCTTCAATTTTTAAAATAAATATACTACCTTTTTTACATTAATTACTTTTACGTCACTGACCTATACTACTCGTCGTTGCGGCCACCACCAGTCGTCGCTGCCGCCGTCACCACACCACCGCCACATTGCGCGGCTACCACTCTAGTGTAGATAAATGTTTATGACCAGTAGTTTGTCAAGTTATATGTTTTTAAAGGTTTTTTCTTAGATTAACAAAGTTAATGATTTTATGTTTTAACTTTTAAGCAACCAAAAAAAAACCAAATTTGGAGAAAAAGAGGTTTACGAATAAATGACTCGTGTTTCTATAATCACTTTGTTTGTTTTGATAGTATCATTGGAGAAAAAAATGTTTTAAAATGTTTAAAAGATATTGACCCAACCAAATTGCAAGCTTCGGATTGTGATCGGTCGGTAAATTGGTAACTATAATTTGGTTCAAATTGCAAACTTAGTGTTGGGATTTTGTGAAATTGCAACAATAGAGTTGTGATTTGGTCAAATTGCGAGAATATGGTTGGCTGGTTGCTATGGATCAAAGCGCAATCTTTCAACTATGAAACCAAAGATGAATTTGAGCATGTACTACCTCAATCTGAACTCAACCCTCAGAAAACCTTCAAAAAAGAACTCTAAAAGTCCTCCACTTCAAAACATGTGAGTCCTATGGTGCCAAGAAAGTAGACAAATGACGAAGATATTGCATTGATAAAAGGTTAGATTGATGTATCGAAACATAATGACATGGCAATTAGCAAAAATAAAATAAAAAATAAGGGCATTTTGTGGCTGTATTCTAGATTAATTTCACAATGCAATGAGAAAAGGCAGATAACATACAGTCCACCAACTCAATACCAAGTACAATGATTTGAAAAAGAAAACGGTTTATTATGTAAGTTTGTATTCTAGTTATGTTAATGTGCAGTTATGTGTTATTATGTAAGTTGATTGGTTTATAATGATAAATAACACATATCGGTAAAATGTAATTATGTGATGATTGGTTGATATGTTAGTTATAATGATAAATAAGACGTGGCAATGAAAATTGCAGTTGTTGATAAGATCATGTCGAATATTACAATGATTAAGTCATTAGCAATGAAAGTGTCATTACTGAAGGATATATTAATGGTTATATAATTAAGCATAATTTGTTACTCATTGTATGTCTTATTTGGTGTCTAGGCATTTAGTTGAATAATAGCAGTTATTATTAGCCGCAGTTGATAATCATGCAGTTTGCAGTATTACTTGTTGTTGATGTTGCATACTTAGATATGATTACAGTGTTGAATCAATTGGTGTATTAGTTAAGACGGTCATTAGAATAACAATGTGTTAATTGGATATTTTTATAGTGTGAGTGTTTATTTGATGTAATTATCTGCGTTATGATTATTATGTGAATTGTTTGATGTAAATTTGGGATCACAAGTTAAATGTGCAGATTATTTGGATATATGCGGATTAAAGTTGTTGAATGGATCCATTAAAGAATAGCAGTTTATCCTTTTGTGTATATAGCTGAATTATTTACCTTGTTTTAATACATGCGCAGTATAAACCATCAACAGTTTAGATATAATGGCCATATTATATTTAGCGGGCATAGTTGATTATATGGAGGTTGACTATACACGTGTAGTTTGGTCCATATAACTAAGCAGTTGGCAGATTATACTTGCAGTTTCTGTCATGCAGTTTATCTCAAGCAGTATGATATACACACAGTTTAAATGATGCAGAACATTCATGTATTTACTTTCTATATATTAACTAAGCGATGTGCTTATTCCTTTAATTATAATGTTGTAGGTGCTTATGGATTTAGCGTTAATGATGAACAACTGGATAAGACGAGCTTTGGAAAGTCATAGCCGTGGATGAGCACTTGCCGAAAGTTTATGCAAGTGTTATCTTTAAATTACAGCCGAGTACATTATGTTTGTTACCTTACTAGCCCATATTTTGGAACTAAATATGTAATTTTCTTTAAGTTGACAATGCGGTCGTTAAACTGAGTCGTATCAAATATTTTGGTTGTTTATAAACAGGTTGTTTTGATTTGAAATTAGCAGGTGTTTGATGCTCAGGTATTTAGCATTGGTTATTAACTTTACGATGAGGTCATGCCAAAATTTTTATTTTTCCATTTGATTCCGTTTTGAAATAAATTGATATTCGGTGTGGTCGAATAGGTACGTATAACTGAATACATATTTATTTATAAAAGTCAAATGAAGTTTAAAAAAAAAAGACGGGCGTAAAAAAAGGACCTCTGGCCAAAAAAATAAAAGAACCAAGTGGGTGTGCTTGCCCCCAATATAAACACTCAATTTCCACCATTGTATCTGCATATTGCACGATGATGGAAGAATTTTCAACAAGTTTTAAATGTTGGTGTAAAATAAATTTAGAAAGGAAGTTCTACAACTAGTACATGCGGCAAGGGATAACAGTAGGTAGCTCTAGGTTAGCCAACCGCCGACCTTGGATTGTGTAACACACATGTATATAAAATTTGTGTTTATTATTTGTGGATGACATATTTAAAAATTTAGAACTAATACTTTATAATATAGTGTAACTACATTTCTTTACTTTATTTAAATACAGTTTTCATAAATATCATACTTAATCGTCCTCTAAATGAAGGTAAAGTATTATTTTTTTTCTCTATTTAAAAAATCATGATTATATATTAAGTTTTGAATTAAGTATAATATACAATTCATGTGGATGTTCCATATCTAACTTTTGATAAACATAAAATAGCTACTTTTTTTTTATAAACAAATTACGTTAGTAATACATTGTTATCTAACTTATGACCTTCTCTATGAAACCTTTATTATATCAATTTAGTTTTACATGATTAATGTAAAAATCCAAACACAATATTAATCACGTGTTTATTCGCTTCAATTCCCAATACATAACAAAAAGGTAATCAATTAGGCCTCAGCCAATAAGCCGTCTCCAACCCAAAATTTTCCACGTGCTGAAGCCCCTACTTTCACCGCCACGTTATGTCCGTCCGTCTCCAAGGAGACGTTGGGAATTCGAAATCAAGTGGGCCCACGTGTATACTAGCCGCTATAATGCCATTTAAATCCTTTATTATTATTTTTTTTTTTCCTTTTCAACCACTTTCCATTCCATTATAAATATATATATATATACATTCCAAACATTTCACCCAACAAAACACAACAAACTCTTCTGCACCCAATTTAAACACATCAAAATTTTACAGCAATGTCTGATTCCGATTACGATAAATTAGTGGAGATGTATAAGAGAGTGTCTAAGGTTTTCAATCTGGAAATTGTAGGCGCGTTTGTGGATGTTTTAGAAGACGAACAAAAAGCCACTGAAAGTTCATCCGTACCAAGAGCACCAAGAAGAAACATAGCTAGAGATCATGTGGATGTTGCAACTCGTTTGTGGAACGATTACATGAGTCCGACACCAGTTTTCCTAGACGATTACTTCCAACGTTGATTTCGGATGAGAACAAATGTTCATCCGTATATGTCAAGGTATACATTTGTTTAACGTCGAACCTCTATCTTCCTATTTTGCATACTTGAAACTAGCATCTACTGACTGCTTTGGTGGACCTGGTTTAATATTTTCTAAAAGTGTACTTCCACATTGGCGTATGGTTGCAATGCCGACCAATTAGATGAAAACTTACATATGGCGCGACAAACTGTCATAAGATTGTCTACACAAATTCTATAGATACATTTATCATCTATATCGCACTGAGTACTTGAGAAAACCAACACAACAAGATATCGACCGTTTAACTGCTAAACATAATGAGGTACATGATTTTCTGGGTATGGTCGGAAACATTGATTGTATGCATTGAGGTTGGAGAAATTTTCCCGTGTCATGGCAAAGCCAATAGACACGAGGCGATAAAGGACATCCAACGATCATGCTCGAAACGATTGCTTCGTATGATTACTTTGGCCTTGCAGGTTCTAACAACGACATTAACGTCCTTAACGAATCAGATTTGTTTCAAGAGTTACTCCATGACAGGGCTCCCAGTGTACGTATACTATTAACGGGCAAGAATTTACGAAGGGGTTTTATTTGACGTACGGTATTTATTCGGAATGGATGATACTTGTTAAGTCGTTTAAATGTCTGATGGAACCAAAGAACAAAAAGTTTGCAAAATACCAAGAATATGCAAGAAAGGACGTCGAACGAGCATTCGGGGTATTTCAAGGTTGCTGGGGAATCCTCAGACAACATGCATGATCATTCAACGTCAACAAAATAAAACGGATTATGTACACTTGTGTCATTTTACATAACATGACCATCGAAGAAAACGGCCGGGTAAATAGTAATGTTGAAGAAGACTACTTGGTTGATCTAGCTAGCTTCCTTTGTAGAGGCCGACGTTCATGGGATGAAAGGGTTGTAGCCACAATTCAGCTTGACGGGGAAATACGCGACAGACGGGTCCACAATGATCTTCAGAACGTTCTAATTGAACACATCTGGAACCTTCCGGAGCAATACCGTAGGCCTTGACGTATTTTTTTTTTTTTTTATCATAATGTAATGCTATTTTTATTATTTATGTAATGTTTTATTTTAATTAATATATTTTATTTAATTTTGTGTTTAAATAAATAAAAAATGATGTGACGATGATGTGACAGTGAGAAGTTGAGAATTTGAGGAGAATGATGGAATTAGTGGTAGGGGGAATATTCTGAGTAAATTTTAGAAGGGAAAAATGATGTGACGCTGATGTGGGATAGGAGAATGGGGAGTCCTTCATGTCTTAGGCCTTATAGCATTACTCGTATTATTTTTCAACATTATTATCTATATTAAGAGAAAAACATGTGAATAGTGCAACTTCTATTGGGAAGTGGCCACGTGGCACCCTATAAATTTTATTTTATTTTAGTTTTGATTTATTGTTTCTTTATTATTTCCGTTGTTTTTTATGATTGCTGGTTTTTTTCTTTTTTTTTCCCGATTTTAAACCACATCAACAACAAACGTAATACCGATAACTAAGTCCCAAAACATGGGATATTGCAAACTTTTGCCTCTGGAGACAGAGATCAAGGGTTCGATCTATACTTCTTGCAAGACTGGAGGTCCTTTTTAACCTTAGGTTGAACTGAAAGCAGCCTCCCTACCTTAGGTATGGAAGCACTGTTTGCATCACAACCTCCCCATACACTTCGTAAACGGTACGGTATTGGGACCATAACCTGTGGAAGACGGTATAGAGAGTTACTGATATTGCAAACTATGGAACAATCTTCGTG
>JAOEHQ010046624.1:0-10591 GCA_025447715.1 Asclepias incarnata
GTCTAACAAATCTAACTGCATAGAGTTCTTGACCTCGAAGAGTGTCATTTGTGGCCTATTGTTCGAAGATGTGGAAGTCATTGTAGTTGTGGGAATGTTTTTTTTTATGTTTGAAGTTGTTTTATGTTTTATATTTTAGATGTAAAAGATTGTTTAGTTTTTTTTTTTAAGATGTAAAATGGGAACTGGAGCATTGATGACATAAAAATGCATATATATACACAAAAGAAAAAGAAATAGCCGTTGGAAAGTTGAAAACGGTAACAAATTTGACATTTCACGCGTGAAGAAATCGTGGCAAAGTTTGCCGCAAATCTTCACTTCACGCATTAAACATTCAACGGCGGCGGTGTACTTGTGAGTTGCCGCGAGTTTCATGCATCATCACCACTACGTTGGCATCGGCCTTAAACGCCAATATAGAGTAAAGTAAGTGTTTCAAGTAATTTGCAGTTTAGAAGTATACCATAATTTGAATTTAAAAAAAAAAAAAAGTTGTGATATTCAACTCAACGTACCTTTACAGTTTCTCATTACAAGTAAATTGATACAGGATTTATTTTTTAGAAAATCATGTAAACAAGTAAACGAAGAAGGTTTGGTTATCCGGGAATACTGGGTCATAAAAATCAACATAGTCGCTAATCAATATGATCGTTGATTAGCTTGGTTTCTTATCAATTTGGTGCTGATTAGCCTAGTTAAAGACCAACTAGCCAATGATCAACCTAGTCAGCAGATACTATTTCTTGATCCGAGTCTTAGGCTAACAAGAATGGGGGACGGAGGGAAAGCCCCTTTTGTCAGCTTTTTACATTTTTTTTTTAATTTATATTTATATTATTATTAAATATGTTTGTGTGGGAAAAGGAATGGCACGCCCGTTCATTTTTGAAAGTGACACGGTTTTCAAAGCTCAAAAAATGCAAGGAAAGTGCCAAAAAGCAGCTAAGCACGCCCCCATTCCTGTTAGACTTAGCTGATCTAAATCATAATCATGACTTGGCTGATTTCCATAGTTAATGCTATGCATATTCCATTCAATTAAGGACCCTCTCAAGATGTAAGTAACCACACTCTAGATAATACCGAAGATAATACCGTCCAACACGTCTGAATCGAAATACACTTTACAAAAAAAAAAGATAATACCGAAGAAGTCATAAAGTCCGATTAGCCCAAGTATAATAACGGGTGCTAATCAACCTATGTTACAAAATTTCCTAATTATACTAAATAACCCACATAATATATTTATCAAGTTAACTGAATATATTTTTTCAAGTAACATAAATAGTATATTAGGTTTGAAAGAAATTACAAACATATGTTTTTTTTTTCCTATTTAGATTATTTGTGAAGGAAGACTTTTTGACTTAGATGTATGCAGTTAAATTGGAGTATTCTATGGTCGTTTTCAAATATTTTTCTGGTCATCCCAAAGATTGAATCTAGTGATATTTGTACCTGAAACCTATGGTAAAGATTTCAAGACGTTAACGCTAAACCATTTTAATTACGGTTACAAGAGTAATCATTTTAAAAAATGTTAATTTTTTTATTTTGATATAAATATTTTCATTAAACAACTGTCTAACACATCTAAAGAACAATCCAATCTCTATTTACATAAGCATTTATCAAATTTAGTTAAGACTATATATAGGTATATTGTTACTGTATTATTTTAAACACCTACAAGTTATATTTAGAAAATGTATTTGATAAAAACAGCTGTCACTAGTTAATTCCACTGTGTGTGTGTGATATTTTTGGAAGTAATTATTTAAACCTTTTCAGTTTTCTTTTCTTCAGCCAAAGAACAAGGGCCGGGTTTTTGCCAGCACATAACCAGGATAGTGACCCAGCAGCATCCTAATTGGGCCCCCACTCGTATCTACTTTGCCCCCACATGACACATCTACACCTACACCTTTGTGTATATAGCATCTTCGGTCTCTACCCTTCTTTTTTTTTCTTCCTTTACAGATTTGCTCTTACCGATTTTTTTCCAGTCTCGGGTGAAAGGTGTGGTCGGAATGAACTAATCGGCATCGCCGCTCCTTACATTTCAGCAAGTTGCGGCATGCAGCATCAGCATTCAATATCGGCATGATGGTGCCAATGTAGATAGACATTAGGTCCCTTTTGAGCGTACATGTGACCGTTTTTTTTCTTTGAGGTTATCTTTGGCATAAACTGGCATGATATTTGTTTGGCTAGGTGGCGGTCTCCCATTGGATACCATCTTACCAAATTTTGACATGCTGATAACCATACCCTTTACCCTGATAATGATTAGAGATGCTGGTATAAAAACGTACCACACTTAATATATCGGTGCATAAAATGTAGTCATATGGACAATATTAATTGAAAAAAGTTAACAGTACCATATGAAAATATCATAGTATCATACTAGTAGCATCTAACTTGTGTCCTAAGACAAATTTATAAAATTAATTTTATATTTTCGATCTTACAGTTATTTTAAACAAACATATATAATTCCTAATTTATTTTAAAAACATCTAACGTAGATGCTACTAGTAACACCCATCATTTCCCCTCTTTAATTTAATGTAGATGACATCGTGATTGAAAACAAACATAACAAACACAAAACAGTGTGATGATCACCGCACCGACCATATATCGCAGTTAAACAACGTTGAAGACGAGGTAACACCACACCATAATACCATGTGACCCATACATTAAAGTTTTGAGCATCTTTTTCATGCAAGATTCGAGTGATATGATGGGCGATCTAACACATGGTTGAAAGTACATAACTTAACACAATAAACTTCATCACGCAACGTTAATTTTTTGTCTTTTGCATTATCCATCAATGCTTCAAACGTAGTCCATCTTTTTTTTTAAGTCCAAACAGTTTGTGCACTCATCTTGCCAACACTTTCCTTCGAATAAGTGAAGCACTAAACGTCCATTACAAGCTTTGAGCAATGAGCACGCACTCGATCTGCGTACGTAGTACATACAATCAATCGAACGAATGGGCGAAATGCCACTCTTCTTTTTAGCATTATCAATGACACTTTGGTACGTTATTCTTCGTGCTACTTGTCCACTATATTATTTGAGCACTTCTCATTTCATCATATATATAAGTCAACGATGATGTACCCTCTTACGAGCATCATCCACTTGCGTTCGTAATCGTACCCTGCTAGTCTGTTATACACTTCAACCTCATGCCTTCTTAGCACAATCAACCAAAATAAACACTCACCTTCCCATTCATGTTTCTGAGGCCTTCTACAATGGTAAATTCAATTTGCCCAAGCGTATCAGACATCTCAATAACACGTCAACTAGTTGTTCCAACACATTAAACCAACACACTGAACTCATTTTACCTCCAACCCAACACACTGAAACTCAATTTGTCATGTCATATCATCATATTAAATTAAAAAAACACATTATTTATATATATACATAACACACATACAATAAAAACAAAAAACAAAAAAAATCTTGCTCACACTGCGCAACCAATGTGCTAAGCAACAACTTAGAGTGGCACGCCGAACCTCCAACGCAGGCGCACCGGCTGACGTGCACACTGGTATGGAGGTCCTGGTCGAGACGGCCTGGGACGCCTACATAACAACATTATATGTGGTTTAGAGTTAGACTTTTCCTAAATGTTTACTTCATACGCAATTGTGAACGAAGTGAAACATTTTTGCTTCGAACATTTCAAAGTTTTCAAACATATATAGATGTTTAACATGGGCGCCCATACGGCCATACTTGTCCCACCATTTTTATTAATCAATTCCCATTTAACATAGCTTGTCACGAGATTTAATCACCTTTACAATGTTTTCCTTATTTCAAACAACATTTATCACCCCCATGATAACTCAAACACTTACAAAAATTCCATCTTATATATGATTTGAAAATTCACGATAAAATTTCTAGCTTCCAATATGATAATTTGACAATTCACATTAACTTTATCTTCAAATAGTGGGATCAGGAACTTTAGGCTTGATTCATTTGATAATTACTCGACTCGACTTAAATAAGCTCGAACTCGACCTAATTAACAAACTCGAACTTCAGTAGCTCGTTAAAAGTCCGGATCCATCTCGCCCCTACTCCTACCGTCTCATAATGAATTTTAGGACAAATAAGACGTAAAATAAATAATCAAAATGTGATCCACGAAGGATATAATAAGAAGTAAGACCTATGAATATAACAAGAATAAAAAGAGAACTAAGAAAGCACCACCAATTAATTGATTAAAATAATTACAATCATCTAAAACTTAAATGATGGAAAAGAAAATTTCATTTCTATTCCCCAAAGTTTTTCTTTTGCCGTTTTCAGGCCCAAAAGTCTAAAAGCGTTAATTAGTAGTCAACGATCGAGCATTTTCATTTCTTCCTCAGATCAATAACCACTACGCTCACGTTATCTGCGCTTCGCCGTGCCAATGCCAACTTTGTTAGCAACATCGACGCATCGGAACAAGCTTTATCCCATTTTTCCGACCCAGGCTCTTCGTTCTCCACCGTATTCATCATGTTTGCGGAAGGTTTCTTCCCTTTCAAACACATCCTTGCAACTCCACAAGCCGTGTCATTTGAAACCACGTCCCATAATCCGTCGCTTGCAATTATCAAACACTCATCCTCCGACGTCCTATCTGTAATCGTCACCTCTGGCTCGCAGCTCACGTAAGGTTTCAAATAGTTGTCACCTGAGAAAATCAACACAAAAATAGTTTACTAAGTCTACATCATTCTAAAGTAAGCGTGTTCTTAGCATCACGAACTTACTAGGTTCAATTTTTTGTACATCATGTATGACACAACAACGATACCAAATAGGTAGTGATAAATTCACATGAGTTTTTATCCATCCACAACAATTGCTGCATCATCCAGTTGTCAACTATATGATACAGTAATTGTTATGGATTTATCACCGCCCGTACCAAATATGTGATGCCGGTTTGACATACTCCTACCTAAGGACACAAAGACTTTAAATGTGTCCTTTTATCATTCACGTCTAAACGTACATTTAGTACTAATAACTTCAACCAACAACTAATGTTACGAAACAATAAATTAACACTTTAAACGATAAACTTGTTTATGCGTGTAGATATACTCGTATTATTAGCAAAACTTAAAGGTGTAAAAGTTTACGGTTGCATTTCTTGCACACCCTAGATAAAGCCGGGCACCCCCGGGCATAGAGAATCGAGGTCGTGAACTCTCACCGATGGCTCTTGACATGGCCAGAACTCCAAGAACTCTCGCACCTTCCCAATATATAACACGCCCACCAGCCGCTTGGATCCGGTTAAGCTCGTCTGGACGATCCGGCTGCAAAACCGGACGTAAATATTACACACTAAACACATTAAAGAAATTGCATGTCGCATGTTATTTTCTAAACCAAGATACTTTCACTACAAAATTATTTCAAAGATCAACAACTATAACTACGTATAATATAAACTTGTACAGTCAGCTATAAAAGTAATAAAAACTCGGAGTAATGTTCAACATACACTAGCTAATTAACTAACCTTATGATCGTTTGACAAGGGCACTGCTTTGCCATTTCGGCAAAGCACTGCCCGCGAGTCGCCACAATTGGCGACTATAATCTTATCAGGAGTCATGATCGCAACAACTGCGGTTGATCCGACTGCATCAGACTCCGGAGCCTGAAGCTCGCACCGGCAATTTCCACCTACCGTACCATGGTTCCAATCAATTACTTCCTTGTCCATTCTACTAAAGCTTTCTTCCATAGTTTTAGTCCATTCTAATGACTCAACTTTTTTGTTCATTTCTTCTTTCACCAATAAATGTAACCTATCCTTACACCTTGTTGCAACCTAAAACATTGTGATCATATAATTATAAGCATATGTTTCTTCAAACTAATGAAAACATTTCTTATACCAATGTAACAAGCCAAAGACAAGCACACAGAATATCGAATTCGATATTCTGTGCGCTTGTTTTAGATTTTGAAAAGTCTCATTTCCATGTGTTTTAATAATATAACTATAGTTGTAAATTTTATATACATACATGAGAACAACCATGGCCATCGTAAACTCCAAAATAATGCAAACTAGAAGTATGATCATTATCATCTTTTGTTAAAAAAGAAGGATGGATAGCAACAGCATCTTCCATATCTCTTCTCCTTCCACAAACCGAAGCAACACCGAATTTCGGTGACGTTTGAGATTCAAGAGAAAGAAGAGACACAGAAGGTCTCAAAACAGTACCAACTAAAGGTGTATGTTCAACCACATCATTACCCTCCCTGGAGGAGAAAGAAGCAGGCGAGATAGATGACATCAATCTCGCCTGCTTCACCCCGTTCTCTATTTCAAGAGACGGAGAGAACTTCACACGTTGAAGTTCCATCCTTTTACGCCTCGCCGACTGGGAATTCTTTTCGCAGTTCGGCGAGGACTCGTTTTCACTAACGCAACAAATCTCCGCCATCTTTTTCACCCCACCACCAACCACCACCACCACCAGCAGAAAATATATCACTACTCAAAAAACAATTTCATAGATAATATCAGAAAAACAAAAGTTAAATGAGGGCTAAGAAAGAAAGAGAGGTGTTTAAAGGGAGACACTAAAGGAGAACAAAAGAGGGACATAAAAACGGAAGCTTTAGTAAGCTGCCACGGGGGTAAATAACTGACCGAACTGACCGAGGATATTTCGGGCAATTGATCGAGTGACGTGTGGGAGTATGTTATGAAAGTGGTTCCCCGCCTAAAAAACCTATCTCCATGATCTCGGCCGTCGGATTATGATCTCATCAAACGCGTGTACTGTAAACTTTTTCCGTGCGAATGACGTGGACCAATGACAATGAAACACGGCTGGTAGGATAGTAATTTTACGGTCTGACACGCATGTGGTCAGTGTTTTTAAATTTGATTTTTTGATTTTTATTTTTATTTTTATTGGAGGGGTTTTAGTAAAAAGGGGGGTACGTGGCGAAGATCGTCAAGTACGAGATTGTGTAGTGTCTACTTTGTGTGTGGGGGAATTGAATTTAATATTTATTCTTTAATGTAATTTAATATATATCTTTTTTTTTTCTTTTTGTCGTAAGAAAAAATTATATATAACCTTTTTTATTTATTCCCTCCATTATTTTTGAGTAGTTTGAATTAATTTGTATTTTAGGTAAGATTAAATGATGTTGTATAAATGAATTGAAATGTAATTGTAATTCACCAAAAAATGAAATGACCGAAAATGAAATGAAAATCACAAAAAAAATCATCCAAACGTAAGAATAAATGATATTGTAATTGAAACTCATTTGTTAGATTGTGTTCATAAGTTTTGGGTGAGTTGTTGGGATCGAATGGAAGAGAAAAACAAAAGGGAAATTGATTGTTTTTGTTTGCATGTAAGATTGAAGTGTTTTTTTGACAAAACTCACTTGGTAGAAATCATTATTTAGCCGTGGGTATGGTGATTTGGCCGATTTTTTTAAGAAAAGAAAACAAGAATCAATTTGTATTGTTACATCTGTTAATTGCATTGAAGTTGAAGATGAAGAAAGAAGCAAAACGAAATTCATGAGTCAATAATTGATCTGACTAGATATGTTTATGTATATGAATTTTAAACATATGTTTTATTAATCTATTATTTAAGCAAATTAAAACAATCAAGTATCAAAAAACAAGAGAAATCAAACCATCGAATCGGCCAAAACAGGGCCGGTATGGTGACCAGATCCAGTCACATATAACCATTTCAACGTAGCGACGAAAGGTATAGCTTGTATAAAGGTGAAATTCATGTAAAGAAAGACAAAAAATGAAATTTATGTGTTAGTAGTTGAGTTGACTAGACAAATTGAAACATATGAATTTTAGACATATGTTTCATTAATTTTTTAAATTAAGCAATTAAAATAATCAGGTATCAAAATCCAAAAGAAACTAAACCATTGAACCATCCAAAATAGTGTTGGTTTAGTCATGTCTATTGTCTAACAATCCCAATTAGAGTCTTGGTCCAATTGAATGTACCCCGAAACTTAGAATGCATACTTTCTTTGAGATTTAACTAAATACTAAGATGAATCAAGTCATGAGCATCATTACAACTATTTTCTTCCTTTAACTTTAAAACTAGAATAACTTCGTTGGTCAATCTACATTTTTGAAAATATGAAAATAAGAATTCTTATTTATTTATATTATATTACATTTTTACAGAGGAACAAATATTAACTCAGACGGTATAGCTTTTGTGAAGGTGCATGAGATGAATAAGAAGGTTGCATAAGAAGGTTAGTCCAATCCATTTTTAATGTATTTTTAAAGATAATGGTATGATATGTAAGTGCATATTAGTCGATTTCGACGTAGGCTTCGTCGATGTAGATGAAAATGGCCTCAAAATCGCAAATTTAGCCATAACAATATTAGACTACACACAAGGCAAGACATATTGGTTAAGCATTAAAGTTAGGGGTGTTAACAAGTTTTCAAAATTGATAAACTGTTCTGATTTAAGGATAACCCAATTTTTTTTATTTTTTTTTTGGTTTGTTTAATCAAACTGAATATAATTTAGGTTTGTCAGTTCGGTTACAGTTCACGATTTGAGTGACAACCGAAAAACCTAAAAGTATAAATTTTTACTAGTTTATTACTTAACTAATCAATCTTAGTAGTGTAATATGAGGTTTTATAATTTTATTACGGACATCTACGTACATTTTAGTAAATTATTAGATCAAATAATTTTACCTACGAAATATAATTATAATTAAAAGCATCTCATCTATAATACATTATAAATATTTTACATTTTTACTTACGATTTCAAGATTAAAAATTATTAATATATTCTTACACCTTCAATTTAATCAATAGTTTTCTTATACATTTAGTCAAACTTTTCAACTTTTATAATTAACTCATTTAATTACCAACTTATTTTGTTTTAGTTAAGTTAATTAATTTAATTATGAAAATAACATAAAAACACGTTTTATAAAAAATAAGCAGACTTTATGAAATTTAAAATACACTTAAAATATTATTAAATATTTAAACCTGAACTATCTTTTGTGAAATTAGCATATTAACAAATTATGTTATCTTTCACACAATTAAATTATATGTGACAACCACCACCAAATTTTTTTAACACCGCTAATGGAAAGAATTTACGCAGGCTACATTGCGCGAACACTATATTAGTTTTATAATATTATTTGGTGCTTATTTTTCACCGATTTTGAAAAGGTAATAAAACTTTGATTTGTGAATAACTACCATTTATTATTATTTAATATATTATTTTTTATAAATACCTTTTAAATACAAACTTAAGTTGTGCAACGAAAAATATTTGGATACATGATAAGCAGCAAAATATAAGATAGTTTTATTTCTAATTTGACAAGATTAATCATTATGAAAATAGAATTGTCAATAAATAGAAAAGACAATTTAAAAAACTTTTTTTCAATAAGTAATGATAAAAGAAAATAAATTAATAGCAATTTCTTTTATTTTATAATGGGTCTTGCTAATGACAACAAGTATAAATAATTGTATTTTTTATCATAAATTTCAGAAAGTGTGCTTTTAATATGAAAGGTATAAATTTTTTATGAACGTTAATGACAGTTATTAAAGCTAGAGTTAGCATTTTCATTACATATAGTATGGGTTTTAAATTTTGAATTTTTAGACATCCAAATTAATTTTTCTTACAAATGAAAATAAATTTGGTCATTAATGTAATAGAAATGTCAACCATCCTATTAAATGCCAATACGAGTTTTAGTATATTTAGTAGAGGCTTGTGTCTTTTGACAAAAAAGACCAGGATTCAAACCTTAACATAGGGATATTTGAATTAGTTTTAAGAGTACGAGTAAATTTGGTATAATATTTAGTTGTTAAAAAAAATCCTTAACAAACAAAAATAACACATCTATTAGAATAACCATCAGCAACTCCATATATTATATCACTACCATCAACCATAATCTTAAGCCGACAGTTGGTAAAACTGGACACCGACCCTTAACAACTTGTCTTGACATAAACTTTAAAATTAAAATTTTGACTTAAACTTAAATCAAAACATTTTATGTAACCAAAATTTAAGCCGTGAACTCGTATCGCAATTCCCAATGCGACCAACAACATCCTTCAATGCCAAGGAATGTATCAATTCGCCCACGAACCGGACAAACACTTTTAGGTTAAGAGGAGTGGAGGCTACTCAACATGGGCCAACTTGCGCCATGTGGCGCCATGTTACATGTTGGGTAACCTTAAGTAGCCTCTTAAAAAAGTGTGAGTTGGGGTTCTTTTAGGTTAGGAAGACTCTTGCCATGTGTCACTAGCTAATGATTGATTTTTTATTTTTCTTTCACACTTTAAATATTAAATAAAAACATTAAATTTTAATATAAAAAAATACTTTATGTAAAGTTTAAAAATATATTATATTAATAATCAATATACTTTGTATTAAAAATTAAGGAACAACAGAGAGAGAGAAGGGGG
>JAOEHQ010046625.1:0-11396 GCA_025447715.1 Asclepias incarnata
TTGATGAAAACGGATATGTTTAAGCGGGTCAAATCTAAGTCATAAAACAGCCGTTTGTTACAACTAAGTTTAAAATGATCATAACTTTTAAACCACAACACGCTTCAAACAACGACGCCCGTTGGAACCTTCTCATTAAATCCACCTTCTCTCCCTTCCGGCTCCCGCCCCTTTTCTTAAAAAAAGAAAAAGAAAACTCTTATTAATAAAAAGAACACCTTGCATTCATTCTTCTCTTGCACGATTCTCTCCTTTCCATCTTCTTCCTCCTCCTCTTCATCTCTAAACCAAATTTTACATGGCTCGAAACAAGGTCAAACTTCATTTCTTCTTTTCCCTTATTATTATTATTATTATTATTATTTATTTATTTATATATATTTGCTAGGGCAAACAAATGAAGTTAAGATGCTAAATTAGACTAGTAATGCTTATTATTATTAGCCTTTAATTATCTAAATATAGTTGTGTTAATTGCTTGAAAGTGGTTATGTGATCGTATTTTGCTTTTTCAAAGACTATATATATATATATATATATATATAACTAGAATTGTGTGTCTGCGACATATATGTAGTTTTAGCAGGTAGTTAAAAGGAATAAAGTCTGGAAATGGCAACCGGGTGATGTGTCACTTTTCTATTGCTGTTACTTAATATGATGTTCGTATAATACAAGTATAGATATGGATAGATAGATGATTAAAGAAGCAAATTTGTTGTGAATCAAGAAAGAGTCAAAACAAGTAGCATTGAGTGTCGAGCTACTTTTTTCTGATTTCTAGAATCTTGGAACGTTGCCTAATGTTGTTGGTGAATCTATCCCAATTAGTGGTTCTTCGAGGGAAAACAGTTAGAATTAAAGATTAGTCAAAGCAAGTCTGTTGGAATCAACCGAAATTGAGTCAATGTTTTGCTGCTAAGCTCTCTATTTTTTTCTGTATCAAACATTGATCATATGCTAATATCTCGAAGCCTCAAATGTACTTCATGTTTTATATGATTTACTAGTTCATGGCTGTTGGTAGAATCCACAAACATAGTTCATGTCTCTATCGTTTTCTACAAGGTTGGGGAACTCGCAACTCGGACTCTGCTCGGATGGGGTCCAAGGTAAGAGTACTCGGCGACTCGGGGAGTATTCCGATTGGAATTTTCTATATAAAAATAATATAATTTGAAATTATATGTATAAAAATAAAAAATCTTCTGAAATATTTTGAAAAAGTAGTTAAAATCTCTACAAATAAGTTGTCATCGGGGTAGTTTGTGTAATATTTAAGAGATCTAGCAATGGTTTCACCGATCTTGACCAATTTTCACGGATCTTGACTGCTTTTTTCTGATGTTGACTCTGTTAACTGATTTCCTACTCGGATTATGCCTGACTTGGATCGGCCGACCTCCAAGGTAAGAGTACTCGCCGAGGAATTGGTCGAGTTGGCTGACGCTGACTTTTACAACCATGGGTTCTCTATGCTTTCCACAATATCTAAGCAATTTTTTTTTATTTTGCTTGTTGATTGTACTTGTTAGATCCCATCAGATGATTTTGAGTTATTTTTAGTTTTCTTGGATACTTTATAGAGTGATCATTTGTTTCATTGCATGATATTGGTCCATCATACTCTCAACGAAATCTTGAAATACATTACTCACCTAGCTGTAAAATTCTATAGTATTGCTGATTGATGTTTTGTTTTACTGCAAAGTAGAAAAAATAGTAATTAATCAGAATGAACAACAGATAAAGGCAAGCAAGTGTGTCATTCATATCTATTCTAGTTGATTTAATGTTCTGCTACTAACTTCCTTAATAAGTTTATCATGTTCTGATCATGCAAATTGCTAAAACTGTATTATTTGACCTCTCATAGTTTCTAAGTTTGCTATGAATTTAATACAAAGTTTGTATAGGGCAGGAAATCAAAATTTCAGAACTGATGATAGTAGAACTTAGCTTATGTTTTTTGCTTGCTGTATCTGTTAACACTCATCAACTGATTTAGTTCCCGAAGTTTCTTCAAAGAGTTGCATTGAAAGGATTTACTTTGTACCTTTGGTTGAAACAAAAGGGGGGCGGGAAGGCAAGTGAATTGAAGTGATATAATAAGACTTCATTCTTCACTTGCACGATTCTTTCTTTCATTCTTCCTCTTCATCTCTAAACAAACTAATAAACAAAATATATATGACTCGAAACAAGGTCAATCTTCATTTCTTTGATTTTTATTATTATTATTATATTGTATATCTTTGTTGGGGCAAAAAAATGAAGTTAAGATACTGGTAAGGACTTGGTATGGATGCTCCCACCCCTAGCCAAGAGGCTACTCCAATGAAACATGAAAACTCAAATTTGGGTTTATAAAAAGATCTGACATTTAGGTAGTAAAAATATAGAATAGGAAAATATAGAATAGGAATCTTTCTTAGCTAGCTAATAACTGGTTATGAAATTCTTGTTAATAAAGCTTATATACTGCACGCATATGTTACAAGTAAACAAGTTGTTAAGGCGACGTGTGTGTGTGTTAGGTTTCTGTGGAGCAGCCAACATATTCCCATATATATATACACACTATAATATTTATGCAACTCTTGTTTTCTTTTCCTTTTGCTTGTTGATTGTACTTGTTAGATCCCATCAGATGGTTTTGAATAACTCTTAGTTTTGTTGGATACTTAATAGACCCTAAGCAGTTGTTTCATTACATGATATTGGTCCATCATACTTTATAACGTTTTCCACCTTGCTGTAAAATTCTATATTTCTATGAAATTACTGATTGATGTTTTGTTTTACTGCAAAGAAGAAAAAATAGTAATTAATCAGAATGAACAACAAATGAAGGCAATTAAATGTTTGTATAGGGCAGGAAATCAAATTTCAGAACTAATAGTAATATAACTTAGCTTATGTTTTGTGCTTGCTGTATATGTTAACACTCATCGGCTGATTTAGCTCTCGAAGTTTCTTCAAAGAGTTGCATTGAAAGGATTGACTTTGCACTCTTTTTTTCTAATGTCCATCCATCACAAGCCGCTGAAACTTTGCAATATAGTTTTACCGATTGTTGCCTAATTTTCCATTACTGCAATATTAGGTTTCAAAGCAAACGGGTTTCCTCTGTTTATATCTAATATCAAGAAAAATGAACTTTGAAAACAGAAACTTCGTTTTCATACACTTTTAACTGTTATCGGAAATATATAGGAAGGATTGATTCTATTGATTGATGTTAGTCCATCAATGCACAGTGTCTTGCCAGAGATTCAGAAAGTTTGCTCTTTGCTAATACAGAAGAAGGTAATTCCCTTACTTATTCAGCTTTCTTGTTCATCTGTGGTGTTAGTTGGTTGGGGCTGTTATTCTTTTATTTTGTGCCTCTGTTAAAAATATCGATCGACGGTAATATAGGTTTTTGATCAGTTAACTTGTTCTATTGGTCCAAATTTGTATTTATGCAGCTGGTTTTTAACAAATATGACGAAGTAGGAGTTGTTGTATTTGGAACAGAAGGTAATATTGGTTTGGTTAGCCACTCATTTATTTCTTATTAAAATCATTTCAAGTCCATGAATTTTGCTCTAAATATGTCCATATCTAAGGTTTTTAAATATACAGATACCAAAAATGATCTGACAAAAGAAGTGGGTGGATATGAACATGTCACGGTTTTGCAGCCAATCAAAGTTGTCGATGGAAATCTTGTTGAAGTTGTACAACAACTTCCTCATGGAACCATTCCTGGAGATTGTATCCTATGTTTATGTTACATTATGCTTCATTTTCTCGCATATTGCATTTTTTTTATCCAACAGTTTTATCATACACAAGTAAGGTTTGATGTTATATCTGGGACCCAATGTTATCTTCTTCATGACATGGAAGTCGTCATTGATGTTTGATTGTGCTTATCGGCTTCAAAGCTGAGCAGTTTGTACCTTGACTTAAAATGATAGTTATGGATGCCATTGTTGTCGGGATGGATATGCTAATTAAGAAATACCAAGAAACAATCAAGGGTAAAAAACGTATATGCCTCATTACTAATGCTATGCACCCTATCAAAGATCCATATGAAGGTACAAAAGAAGATCAGGTCTACACCATTGCTGAGCAGATGGCTGCACATGGAATGAAAATTGATTGTATTGTGTTTAGGGGAAACCAGGAACGGGATGCACATGATAATAGTATTATTGATGAAAATGATATGCTGCTAAGTATATTTTCAAAGAAGACAAAAGCAAAGGCAGTGCATGTTGAGAGTTCAACTTCGTTATTGGGTGCTCTTAGGACTCGTAATATAACTCCTGTAACTATATACAGGGGTGATCTTGAAATAAGCTCTGCATTGAAGATAAAGGTGGTTCCATTAACAATTCCTTTCCATCTTTTATTCGTATTTATTTAATATATTCTATAGTAGTTAAGCAGAACCTGAGCTTCATGCTCTTGCTAAATTGTCAGGTTTGGGTCTACAAGAAAACATCCGAAGAGAAGTTCCCTACTCTCAAAAAGTATTCTGATAAAGCACCTTCGACAGATAAATATGCTACTCGTGAAATTAAAGTGGACTACGAGTATAAAAGTGTTCAAGATTCTAGTAAAGTTGTGCCCCCTGAACAGAGGATAAAAGGTTATAGATATGGACCTCAAGTGATTCCAATATCATCTGCTGAACTTGAAACAGCAAAATTTAGACCAGAGAAAAGCGTGAAACTTTTAGGATTCACAAATGCTTCAAATATTATGCGGTACAGTTTAGTTTTTGCCAATTGGAATACATAGTTATAAACATGCATGCATGCATACTAAAGTAATTGGACTGCTGACTTTGACTTACATTTTTTTATTTTTGTGCTACATGTATCCAAAGACATTACTATATGAAAGATGTCAACATATTGATTGCTGATCCGGGCAACAAAAAGGCTATTATTGCAGTTTCTGCATTAGCAAGAGCAATGAAGGAAATGAACAAGGTTGCGATTTTACGATGCGTATGGAGACAAGGACAATCAAATGTTGTTATAGGAGTCCTAACTCCTAATGTATCTGACAAGGATAATATAGTGAGTCCTCAATTGCAATATTATTGTTTGACTTTTGTCTTAGACTTTTGTTCATTTGTCGTTGTTGACATTGTTTGTTAAATGACAGGCAGATTCGTTTTACTTCAATGTTCTCCCTTTTGCTGAAGACCTTCGAGAGTTTCAGTTTCCGTCTTTCAGCAACCTTCCAGCATCACTTCAGCCTAATGCAGAACAGCAAGAAGCTGCTGATAAGCTGGTAATGATGCTGGATCTAGCACCGGTAGGTAAGGAGGAAGCGTTGAGGCCAGAATTCACTCCGAATCCTGTTTTGGAGGTATGTAGTTGTTACTTATTTCTCTAAGTTTGTAATAAAGAAATTCAATACAAATTTGATTCTACTACCTTTACTACTGGGGTGGCAGGATGGGCTAATTAGGTTGCGGGTCACAATGATTTGGGTTGAAAAAGGTTATTTCAAGTACAAGTAGAAAGCGGTTGAACTGGGTTAAGTTGACCTGCGAACACTTTTTAGTCCAAGTTTATATAATCTTACAAGAGTTTAATCACTCTTGGGTCATTGTACTATACAAGAATTTCCACATCATTCTACTACAAAAATTTATATTAAGCTACTTGTAGTAGTCTTGTACTATTGTATTTCAATGTTACGTGTTAAACTCAATGTTAAATTGAACATTTTTCGTAAAGTAAAGTGACCTCAAGTGCTTTGAATCATTAGTAAAAGTAGCTAAATGTAAGTTTGTTTATAACTATAGTAATATGTATGCAAAGTTTCATGAACAAAATCATCTTAATATAAATTTTTGTAGTAGAATGACTTATCTGGAAACTCCCGTATAGTATTAAACCCATCTTACAAAAAGTTAATGTGTTATTTACCACAATAAGATTATTACTATAATAATCTATTGCTATGAATAAACTTTTTAGGAGGTATATATAGACTTTGGGTGAATTTTAACCCGTTTGACTTGTTCCCCTTTCAGCTACTTTATTTATAGACCCATTTTATAAAACATAAACCAAATTCCCAAATGGACTCATTCATAAGTAAATGGATAAAAATTGCCACCTCCAATCTCTACCTTGAATTGAATTTTATTTTATTTTATTTTTTTTGCAGAATGTATGGTCACTTGGCTAGATATATTCTTTAGTAGTATGGAAATTTCTATTTAGTATGATATAGATTTCCCTCTGTACCAAAATAAGTACATTGTTTAAGTTCACACGTACTTGAATGAAGTTGATTGGTTAGCTAATAGCTAGATATCTAGATGCATGTTACTAAGACAAAAGAATGCAACCTTGGTTACTTTTAATGCCTCAGTGGTTTGTAATGATCACTAATAGACAAGAAGGTAATCTTGGATTGGGACGTTGGCATGATGGATTGGGGCATTCAGAGAAGATATTGTTGTGCCTTTATGGAATAGAGTCTGTCATTTCAGGCTCTGTTATGTCGGTTGTCGGTGGGATAGAAAAACTGAAATTCATTTTTTATTATCTCCAAAGTTTATTGCATGGATACAATGTCAGATGGAGGATACCTTCCCTAGTTTTTACAAATTTTTGACATGCGTTAGTTCCTTTACCTGTTTCTGACTTTTCACTGCTATTTGTTCAGCGTTTTTACCACCATCTTGAACTGAAATCGAAGCATCCAGATGCAGCTGTGCCGCCACTTGATGCAACTCTCAAAAGAATAACAGAGCCTGATCCTGAAGTAATATCTCAAAACAAGCCTGTGATTGATGAATTTCGCAGACATTTCGAACTTAAAGAGAATCCTAAGGTTATTTCACCGACTCTACCTTGACTTGATCTAAAACAAGATGAAAAAATTTAACCATCCATTTTTCCACTCTTTAATTTTTGTTTATAACACGATGAAAATTTAAGTGCTAAACAGTCCTGCAAATAACATCTAGACATTCATTTTCAGTTGAAGAAGTCGGCTAGGCGCTTGATAAGGGACAAAACATCTGGATTAATTGAAGAGGAAGTTGGTAAGATCGAAGGCCAGTCCACTGACTTAGTGGCCTCGACCTCTAAAGTGAAGGTGGAGACAATTGGGGACTTGACTCCTGTATCAGATTTTGAAACTATGATATCTCGTAGAGATAGTTCTGAATGGGTTAGTAAAGCCATTTTTGGTATGAAAAATAAAGTATTTGATGTGGTGGAGAATTCCTATGAAGGGGACACTTATCCGAAGGCTTTAGAATGTTTAGTTGCTCTCCGAAGAGGTTGTGTCATTGAGCAAGTAAGCATTCTTTTATCTCGTATTCGTCATATTTATTCTGAAATCTTGGATGAATATTCACATTTAGCATCATGAAGCAAAATCATTTTTTTCATGTGATCCTTAATTTCATTTCAGCAAATACATTAAGATCTTGACTCTAGCTCTATGAAACCTATTTGGAGATGACAATTTTGACCTGTTTACCTCTCTACGTATTGATTCATGATATGTTGTATTCTCTAACGGGTTAAACGAGTAAAGTCAAAAAGAAGCTGCCAAATCTGAAAGTGGTTGAACATATTCGAAAGTCCCTGAAAAACTCTGTAGTTATACCGGTCCAAAATCAAATATCGGTCAAGGATTGACCGATATTTGAGATATCGGTCATCTCGGTGGGATATCGGTAATTTTAATACTATGCAATAGCTATATATATAATTATAATAATAATAATAATAATAATAATAATAATAATAATTAAATTTAAAGCTTAATACTTGATAAAAATATCAAAAATCAAGCTTAAAAGTGTCTATTTGATAGATTAGTGTTAATACTTGCAAAAATTAGTGTTTATTATGTTGTGTTTAAGTTTGGACCAAAAAAATAAAAATTTAAAAATAAAAAAAGTTGGAAAGTATCACCGATTATTTGGGGACCGAAATTCTAGAAGAGGACTGAAAACCGAGATCCTACCGAAATTGACTACACTGCTGAAAAACATTTTTTAAAGAACAAAACCTCTTTAATCCACTTTTGTATGTAATAATATAATTAAAACAATACAGTATAACTTTGAAAGCGCCAGTTTTTTTTTTTATTTAAATAAATAATCCAAAATATTTGGACAAGAAATGTTTTGTGGTAACCCAACCCGTATTGCGAGCTTCAAGCTGTTACCCAATCTGCCTGTTTGCTAACGCCTTTTTTTTTATAGACAACTGCTCTTGGTTTGGGTACTATTTTAGTGAACAGAGCACTTTATCCTACTACTAACTTTATATGTCAATCTGATATCCCAATGATACCATTGCTAATTTTCTCTATATAATGGCATACTGCAATATTCATGAGATGCTGAGTAGGTTCAACATATGTAGTTGTCTCTATCATGTCCTTGTGTTCACTTTGCTCCATCAAAATTGCAGCATTTGATTAGGAAAAAATGGTTATGCAAGTAATTGACTCCTTATGACCTTGTACTACGTAAAATGGTAATAGTGATGTCCGCACACAACTTGTGACACCTAGATTTGGACTTTTTTCTGTCTTGTCTAGGAACCGCAACAGTTCAACAACTTTCTGCGCCATCTTTATAGATTTTGTCAGGAGAAAGACCTATCGAGTTTCTGTGAGTTTCTTGCTTCCAAAGATGTCACATTCATCACCAAAACAGAAGCTGAAGACAGGTACCGAGTTTTTTCTGTTTTATTTCATCGTCTCAAATCCAGTCTTGCTTTGTATTTATCTGATTGTTCTTCTAGTAGTCCCCAACTCATGCCAACTTGTATCGTGTGTGTTCATTTGATCAGTGAAATTGAAGAAAAGGATGCTAGAAGCTTGTTTGTGAAAAAAGAGCAAAATTCACTAGCAGTGTAAAGGCTGCTTCAGTCTTGGTGTAGGCGGTAGGCCATTATGATGCTACGCTTTTGCGCTAGAGGATTTAGAGTATCCAATCGTTTGTAATGGAGCTTTGTCCACTCTGTAATTATACTGGATGTTAAATGGGATAGAGCTGAAAACTTTTTGTGGGCTTTTTGGAGTCAAATTACAGTTCAATGTTTGTCAAGGGTAGCAGCAATAGTAGGAACATAAATAGTTGCTTGCTATAAGCAAACAATAAGAATCAGTAGCTTGCTAAGCATCTACACTAAATCTAAATTTGCATGAAGCTAAAACTCAATTTTACGGCAGGCTATTAAACTTGCATCTCATTTTTTAAGGCAAATATTTCACACAAATCCAATTTCGCTGTTCATTTGTTAGCTTTTGACATGATCCGACAGAATTGGAGACCCGTCATTAATCTTTGCAAGAGTAATCTCATCATCGAGATTTACCTATCAGTATTCTTTTTGGTATTCTCCGGTGTTACAATCCAAGTAGAAATGAGAAAGAACTTCATAATCAATCTGCTTCTAGTAACTCGACTAACTGTGTTAAGAGCAGTTCATCTCAATTTTTTTGCACCAAGTCATTGTTCATTAGTACTATAGATGACAAAGTGTTTTATAATCATCAATATTAATATTAAGATAAGTTTTCACAAATCCTAAATTACGATTAGGAAACTTAAGTTGATTATACACATTTTGCCTATGAAACTGGGGATGTTTGGTATGGTGGAATGGGAAGGGTAGAATGAAATTAAAAAGACTTCATTTGTTTAGTTGCATTAGAGAATGAAAATGCATAAAAGAAAAGTGAGAATGATTTCCATTTTCTACCTTCTCTATAAATTGGACAAAATGGTTGAGAATGAATTTTTTTTAATAATTTTTTTGTAGTTTTAATTTTTATATATTAAATTTAGTTATTTATTAAAAGATAAAGTAGTTAAGTTGTGTATTTTTTGTTTATTTTTTTCTTATTAATATAGTTTATTTTTTGTATTTCCCTTATGTTCATTCTTTGTTTTTACAAACAACAGAATTTATACTCTTTCCAAATACACTTGTCATTTGTTTTATCATAATGTAATATGATCAAGTTCACTAAACTTCTTTTCTTATTCTTTTTTTTTTTGTAATTTTTTTGTATGTGTAGGAGATATACAGATTACATAACTAAAAAACAGTTAACACAATTATTTCAAGGCAATAAAGTTAAACCAACTTTATATTGATGGTGATGATGCCAAAGTGTAGCATTTTACACACCGAATATTATCAAGGTAAAAGCCAAAGATAAACACTTTTCACACCGAATATCAATGTGAAACCATTGGATGCTAAGGTGAATGCCAAAGTGAAAAATTCAAGGTTATTGGATTAAAATTAAAGAAAACAAAGTGAATGAATATTTACTTATTTTTTATGTATCTATCTGAGAAAAAAAAATTAAGGGAAAAAAAAGAAGTTTAAAATCTTTTTAAATAATACAACAATTTCAAACTTTATTATTTATCTTAATATTTAATTGCAAGCATATAGTTTTGATATTTTTCAAAAACTATTAACCTTTAAAGGATATATTGTGTTTTTTTTTTTTCATTCTGTAAAACTCTATAAATACCATCACATTTTAATTCTTGTAATCACATAATCAACATATCTTTTTATTTATAAAATCATTTTACAATTCTAATTTAAACACAACAAAAATATTCATCTTCTTCATTCATCAAATCATCATCATGAACAACCAAGAATTCAACCGATTTTACTCATTCGATTCACCAACATCTTCTTCAAACCAATCTTCCACCGCTTCATATCTTCTCGCATTGGGTACGAACTACAACCTATCTACACAATCACAACTATTTCAACCACAATTAGAAAATCCATTTTATGGTTGCTATTAACCCCAACTCCCAAGCCAAGACTATCGATTCCAACATTACCAACAACAGACAGCAACGGAATCAAACTACACCTCAAGTTCCACCACAACAACAATTCCCCCCACAACAATAATTTTTAATTCAACCACAATCTACACCACAATTTTGTTCTTAACCTACTCCATAATCCTGTTCTCAACCTACACCACAATCTTTTTCTCAACCTACACCACAACCTTCTTTTCAACCTGCACGACAATCTTTTTCCCAGCCTACACCACAACCTTCTTCTCAACCCGAAGTTTCGTCCTAACAAAAAAACTAAAAAATCAAAGAAAAAACTCGATTCTCAACCATAAAAAGATAATCCGATTTTCAATCATAAAAAGATAATCCGATTTTCAACCATCTAACAAAAAACTTTGGACTAGGAAGAAACATTGTGTTTAGCCAAAAGCTGGATGTCCGTTTCGGAGGATCAATCCATTTCCACTAACCAAGATAAAGATACTTTTTGGTATCATATTTTGTTACTCTTTAACAAAGAATGAGGTCACGACAACCGCACAAAAGATTCTCT